>JARHVA010002279.1:655000-742500 GCA_037957365.1 Torreya grandis | reverse complement strand
GGTTAGTTATATTACTAGACATGTTGTTTTACATGTATTTAGTTATCAAAAAGTGAACCATTATGTTAAATTAATGGAGAAGATTATGCATAAATTATGCCAAGTTTAAGTATAAAAAAATCATGTCTGGTTAGAAAAAATGGTGGGGTTCTATAATATGGAAGAGCATCCAAGGAGAACATGAAATAATACATACATACATACATACATACATACATACATACATACATACATACATATATATATATATATATATATATATTTATATATATGTATGTATGTATGTATGTATGTATGTATGTATTATTTCATGTTCTCCTTGGATGCTCTTCCATATTATAGAACCCCACCATTTTTTCTAACCAGACATGATTTTTTTATACTTATATATTATATGGAAGACCATCCAAGGAGAACATGAAATAATACATACATACATACATACATACATACATACATACATACATACATACATACATACATACACACACATATATATATATATACATTACCCAAAAAAATTATATATATTCTAATTTTTCTTCATGTGACCTTATCCAAAAAACATTATATGGATTTTTATTTTATGGAGATAATGTGGCAAGATTTGTTTGAAAAAGTATGGGACAAATCAAGATTTACAAGAATAGGAAAATCAATCCATGAACACATAAGAAAGAGAGAAAATAGAGTTTTAATGATTTTTTGTTCATATTCCATGATTAGAGGAGTCTAATGGATTAAAAATCCTACTTTAATAATTTAACAAAGACGATATTGGAGAGAATTAACAATAAAAATAGAAAAAAACAAGAAAAGAGGGAGGGGAACATTTGTTTGGTTGTGAAATTTAAAGTGAATCATACATCCATTCCAAGATTTGAAATCATATTTGATATGGGTTTTATGATACATGGAGTAGGGAAAATTTTCCATGGATCATTCCTCGTATACGTGAGAATTTGAGGTGTCAAAATATATATAAGTTTTTGTTAAAATGCCTAAAAACATTTTCAACTATTATACCTTAAGTAAAGTGTTGATGAGCATGTTTTAGGTTATTTTATATTTTTTTGGCATAAACATTGTTTAATAAAAATATCAAACTAATCTCATGATTTTTTTTTTTTTGTGATTTTGGTATGTGGGTATGCTTATAAACATAATTTATATTTTTCCTTATGTATTTCCCTATTTATTTCCTTTTTACCATCATTTTGAAGAGATTTACAACTTTTATTTTTAAACTCCCATGCATATATATGTATTAAAATTTTTTTTTTGGCCTTTGTTTTTAGGGTTTGCAGATGTAGTTTTTACAATCACCATAATTAAGATCAAGGTATTTTCAAGTAAAATTATTAGTAAAAATAAGTCAATATATGCATGTGTTACCTTCACTTTAGTTATTTCATTTATCATCATTTATTTACAACACTTACTTTTATCTTTTGTGATGTTATTTTATTTATCAAAGAATCATCCCACATTACACTAGGTGACATATAATGAGATTTTAAAGGTGGGGCATGTGTATACACCTATATTTATTATTTATTGACAATTTATATTTCATGACTCATTGTTGAATCTTTCTCCCTAACTGTATGTTGTAAAAGTGTAATAAGATTGGGGTTGGGATAGCTAATGGTGATTATTAGAGAGTATTATACAATCACCTATTATTTTTTTTACATTCATTATCTTAATATTAAATAATTATACACTCTTTTAGTTCTATTTTCTTTAATTTATTCATGTAGTGACTGATTCCATGTCTTTTCCTATCTAACTCAGCTATGTCAAGTGACATTTCTTTGGCACCTATACTGTTTTACTATATTGACCATGGCTAATTATTGTACCCAAAAATTGAATTTTACAAGATTTCATTGAAATTATCATACTATTGTCCTTATGTGTATATCTCATATTGACAAATAATATCTACTATAAAAACTTGAGCTAAAACACTATAGTTTTATTTTAAATCAACTTTGAATATTTTTCCCTACTTACGAATTAGGATTAATGTGACATGCCCCTATTTTTATAGATGTACTTAAATTACCTATGAGAAGTGAGATGTAATAAACACATCTATACGAGTTTGTCAAAGCACAAAATTAGAACTAAATTTCCTAAAATAGATATCTTTAGATTAAATATGGGTACATCATTACAGCTAAGAAAGAACCTATCATTACATTTGACCATAATGAAGTGAAATAATAAATATCCACCTTAACCAAATGAGAAATAATTTGTAATTTTTTACATCGAGGACCATGTGAGAAGGATTTGAGTTCTTGGGTTATAGAGCATTTGAAAATAATAGATGTGGATGTCTATTTTGGGTCAAGAGGGTTATTCTTTGCAATTTTTACCTCTAAATAAGACTAAGTTCAATTATTTGAATATGATACTTGGTTATGGGTAACATCAAGATATTCATGACACCATGAAACCCTAGTTTTGATTCTAGGTAAGAATATCTAAAATTTGCACCAATTTGGATACAGATTTTTAACCTTCTGTACATGTGTGGGTAAACTCTATTGTTAATTAGATTCATAACTCCATTGAATAAATTATGTGTAATTATACAAAAACATGTCGTAATTTTTTTATGATAATATCTATGTTCAAATGGATGTGAATAAAAACTTCTTAATATGGTCTCATTAAAATCACTAGAAGGAGACATGTTTGATCACATTGTTGACTATGAATGTATTAAAATTAGGTGTTTGATGTGACATGGCCATGGACATTTGGCTCAATACTTCCTTATGAAATTAATCATTGACAATAGTATTAAAAAATAAGATTTTAATTAAATTGGAAATAAATGAAAAAAATCCCTAAATTAGAACTATTTCAAGAAATAGAAAAATGGGGTAAATTCCCTAAATCCTTCTTAAATGAGAATGATTAAAATAAAGAGGATTTTCCTCCCAACCCCTTTTTAATTTCACATACCAAATTTGATAACAAAGAGGTAACGGTTGTTGAAATTATAATCTTGAAAAATATGCATTAATTACCATCTATAATGTAATATTTTTATTACTTTTAGGATCCAAAAACCTTCAATAGCTATATCCAAAAACAATATTTAATCCATAATAAGATAATAGCCAAAGAAATTTTATTTTTTTAACTTGAACTAATATCATTCAAAGTGGGGGAAAAACTAAATTTAGCAATAACATAGTTAAAGTGATTTCATCAAATAGTAGCAGTCTAACTAAAGAACATATTGTATTAGGAGAAATAGGTTCAAAATAATAAGGAAGAAAAAGACTAAAAAATTTATGTATGAGCTGGATAAGCAACAATAGTCTAAAAAAAATAAAGTAACAACATGTAAGAATAATAATACAACAAATTATAAGTACATAACACAATTTTTTAAATCAATACAATCATATATATTTATGTGTGTATATTTATCATTTTCTATTTTATTTTTAATTGTATTTGATATCTATTTTGGTTTTATTTTCCATCAAATTGGTATCATAAATAGAACTCTATATTTTATTAGTTTTTAAGATTTCTCCAATCCCTGGAATGGCTAGAATAAATGGTAAAAGTTGGAAGCACACACTAACATTTGATAGACAAAATTATGACATCTTGGATAAGATGTTGAAGACTATAAGTTAGAAATTACTTGTGAGAGTTATTTGTTAGTAGATTCATAAATGTGACTAACCAAGATACTTATAATGATTTGAAAAAATCCCAAAATACTTAGATGAAGGAGACAATTAGGAAGGATGAAAAATACTTAAATTTTATTGAGACAATAATGGAAGAAGACATATACCCAATAATTGTAGTAGATAACTACTCAAAGGAGGCATGGTAAATTATTTGAAAATCCTACAAAGTAATTGACAAGGTAAGGTTAGTAAAACTCAAATTACTCAAGAGAGAGATGGAAACCATTTAAATGAAGGATGATGAATCCATTTTAAATCTTCATACAAGATTATTTATATTAACAAATTAGTTAAGGATTAATGGAGAAGCTATGGAATATCAAAGAATTATTGAGAATATCCTTAGTATTTTTCCCTTAATATTTGACCCAATTTTTATTGAAATTGAAGAGGCTAAAGACATTTCAAATATGATAGTTAATGAGTTGATCGGTTAACTACAAACCCATGAGTAGTGGATGAATAAATATTCATTTTCCCTAGACCAAACCTTAAAAAATCAATCCAATATGACAGGTAGGGGGAGAAGAATAGATAATAGAGGAACAAAATTTAGAGGTAGACAAATTTTAATAAATTACTCTAGAAGAGTAAGTCAAATAACCAAGAAGGATTGATCAACTCAGAGTTAGAATCCCACTACAATAATAAGAGAAGTACCTAAGACCAAAGGTATGTTAAGAGCAATGTTTAGAGATATTATTGTCATAATTATGGTTATTTTTCTGCTGAATTTAGAAAGAGGAAGTATGCCTAGTCAATACAAAGTGAAAATGTAGATAATGAAAAGGTGGGTGAATCTAAACATTTTCCAAATATGTTCATTGTGTGTAACATTATTGAGTAGAGTATCTCTAAGGTTTTGTATTTTATAGTGTTTTTAGTTACCACATTAGTAGTAATTTAAACTTTTTTCCCTCTATTAAAAAGAACATCTAGTTTGAGATTAATATGGGGAATAAAGAAAAAATTCAATTATAGGTAGAGGGGATGTCATCATTTACACCAAGCAAGGTGAAAAAAGAGAAATACAGAATGTATAATGTGCACCAAATATAAAACACAATATTTTGAGCATTGGAAATCTAGTCCAAATATGATATAGAATCATGATGGAGAATGGAGAGTGCATGAACTTTGATAAGGATGGGAGCAAGAATAAGATGGCTTCAGTTCAAATGATAAAGAATCAGATGCTTCCCATTAAGATGAAATTTGATTTGTGTACATAGTTTGTAGAGAATGAAGAGTACAATAGTACTACAATAAGAATCCATCAAGATAGTCTTCAAAAACCCATCTTAACTCTATCATTTAAGGTATGGGCATTTAAGTTATTCTAGATTAAATATATTATCCAAAAAATATATGGTTAGGGGAATACCAAAAATAGTAGAACTTGATTTAAAAAAATGTGAGGCATGAATTTTAGGAAAATAATATAGGAAACCATTTTAATCTAGGGGTTTTAGGACATAAAAATCACCATTTTAGTTGGTACACTTAGATTTATGTACCCCAATGAAAATTCCCACCATTATAAGAATGACTACTTATTGACCTTTATAGATGATTATAGTATAAAAAATTGAACTTATTTTTTAAAACATAAATCTAAAAATTTTAATAAATTTAAAGTGATTCAGGGCATTAGTTCAGAAATAAACTAGACACTAATTTGTCAATGACCTGATAATAGATAGAGGGGTAGAGTATTATCTAAAAAAAATTAATTTTTGAAAGATTGAAGGCATTGAAAATTAGCTCACTACCAGGTACACTCCATAGAAAAATAGAGTGGATGAAATGAAGAATATTACCATGTAGGATATGGTTTCAATCATGTTTAATGCCAATAGAATTTTATATTAATTTTAGGCCGAGTTTGTTTTAAAATAGTATACTTGTTAAAACTATGTCTCAAAAATGTCATATGAGACAAGACTCCATAAGAAGCACAAGAAAATAAAAATTACAGTGTAAGACACCTAATAATATTTGGGTGCATGACATATGCACTTGTACCAAAGGAAAAGAGGTATAAATTTGATGATAAAATAGAAACATGCAACTTTATCTATTATAGTGAAGAGTCTAAATCATATATAATATGTAACCATGTTATTAGGAAGATTTTAATTAGTATGGACATTGAATTCATTAAGATTGAATTTGGAGATGGCACTATTAACACTACATTAGGTATCTCAATAATGGTACCCATGTTTGATGTAGAATATGGAAATGAAGAGAGAAATTCCAGCAATCAAGTTGAACCATTCATAAATCTTCAAGATGAACCTTTAGTAGCACTTCCATCTACATTAATTTATGAAAAAAACCATCAATAAAGAAACTCCAAAATTAGTTCAGATCCAACCCTCATTTGTCTAATGCCAATAAATAAAAGGATCTTGAGTGATATTTATGATAACATAAGTTATGATAATCTTAGTGAAAATATGATATTTAATTTATTTTCTTAAAGTGATCCTATATTTTTTTAAGTAGTGAATGAAGATAAATGGTCTAAGGCCATGAATGAATAAATAGATGAAATATAAATAAATATAACATGGGATCTAGCTGAAATTCATAAGAATAAATAAATGATTATAGTCAATTGGGTCTATAAGACCAAGAACACTAGAGAAGGGAAATCTGGGAGGCATAAATAAAGGCTAGTTATTAATGGATAAAAACAACAACCTAGAAGAGTAAATGATGTGACATATACTCTGGTTGTATGAATGGAAACTATGTGGGTTTTCTTAAAAATATATTCATATCACAAGTGGAATTTATATCAAATGATTTTGAAGTATACCTTCATGAATGGAGTGCTGAAAGAAGAGATATATGTTGAACAACCACTTCGCTATGGAGTCCCAAGATAATAAAACAAAGTTTATATTTTTAATAAAGAAATATAAGGACTAAAGTAAGTACCAAGGGCATATTATAGTAGAATTAATTCATATTTGATTATGAATGGATTCCAAAAAATTAGTAATGATCCCACAATTTACATCAAAACAAGCCATGGCAATATTTTGATTATTTTTTATTAAGGGTAAAAATTAGGATTTTTTAAACTAGGGACATGATCCTATATAAGAAGCTAAAACTTTAAGGCTTCAAAGCCTATCTAATAAATAAATATACAAACCAAAATATCCCCTTACATTAAAAAATTTCCAAAAATGGGACAAAATTAGCAAGAAAATAATTGATTTATGGCCTCCAAAGGCCTCGTCCCAACTACTTAACATTCTTTTAATCTCCAAATCCATCCTCTAGTAAACAAGTGATGGTTGGTCCATACATTTATCAAATTTAATAAACTTTATATATATATATATATATATATATATATATATATATATATTTCCTCTTTTTTAATGATATCCCCTAACAATATCCTAAGGTAATATATAACATCAATATTATCTTTCATGGAAGCCTTGCTAATGGACACAATGATCTTGATCTTGTCCTTTAATTCATTGTTCTTCTTTTCAAGAGTAGAAACTCTATCTATGAGTCTTTTCACTTAATTCTTTGGTTTGTTATGATTATACCTACTCTAATGATGGAAGTTATCTTGTTATATAATATTGACCCAATTCTTCAAAGTTTTGTTCACGTGCATAAACCATCTTAGGATGGACATTTGTAGTTCCATATATTCCTCAATTTTTTTTGCATAATTTGTATTCTTAAGTAATCCATAAAGACATTAAATTTCTCATTTGTATTTTTATAAACTACCTAAGTACCTTTGAAATGGGGATATACTTTACCCAAATAAACAACTCCTTCCATGAACCTATAATATATAGCCCTATTAACCTCCTTCACTTACATACAGGACACATCATTGAGAATAGATAAACATGTAGCTTCACTAACCTCACTAACCTCATTTGAATTATCCTTTCAGTTTCCAACTAGATCTCCTCTATCTTATTCCGATGTTCTTTGAACCTTTCCTTTAAGCACATTTCTCAATTTTATTTTGTAGTTCCCCTTATCAGAGTTCTTACACAGCAATAGAAATATTTCACGGACCTTATTCATTCCCTTAAAATATTTATGTATCAATAATATAACCACCTAGTGAAGAGGTTACTTTTTATTCCCATAATTAACCTCCACAGCTAATATAAAGAGAAAGAGAAGGATGTAAAATGTTATACTCAAGGGGATTTTATGTCTAAAATAATTGAGTAATATAAAATTTGAACACTACACAACATTATATCTTCCTTTCAAATTGATGTAGATAATTACCTGCTTGGTGATTTCATCATACAACTATGGTAGATGATCCCAAGAGAATACATTATGGAGAGGGGAGAGGTATTCCCATTCAATAAATAATTTATCTCTCTCCCTTAAAATCTCTTCATGTTTTAAATATTTTGGTATCTTCCATCATGAGACTAGTCACCTGGGAAATGAAGTCTTCCTTGATTTCAACTAATACACCATTAAGGTCTAACTTTTTTTTAAAATTTATCTATAAAAAAAAGATGTAGAGATATTTTTTATCAAATACTTTCACTATTTACATGAATATTTCCATGCCACCAATTTAAATATAACCCCATGATTCCCTATATTATTCTAGGTAGTCATCCATTATCGACTCCACCCTCACAAGTTAACCTCCCATGTCAACATAATTGTTGAAGAGGTTACAAAACAAGGGGGGAAACTTATATAGGTTAAAATCCTTAAGGAAATTATGATGCATGATTTACATCTTGGAGAATCCTTTTCAAATTTGGCTTCTAGGCTATTATTAAATGATAAATTATGCAACCCATAATTATGATTGAACTCATCATTGTTTCACAACACATTACAATAAATATACTCTAAAATTGAAATGATTCTAATCATGATTAACTAACACCATATAATGTTATTTATGTTTCCAATTAAATATCTATTGGATAAGACCCGATATGTATTTTATATTGATCCATCTTTTCAAGCTTGTAGAAGCTACCCTCGTATTAGCAAACCAATATATCACACAATCACCTTCTCTGTAGATATGTTGAATGAAAACTTCCCTAAACTCTTGTATGATCACAAGAGATTTTTTATTATATTTCTTATGGTATAACTACTTGAATTATTTTTGGATGAATAATTTTTTATGTTTAACGAGTTTCCTTTTATCACTAACCTATTTATTCCCAATTCTTTTGTTAATATAAGTACCCATAGAGTTATCAATGCTTCAATCTAATGGTTAGTTTTTAGTCCCATCACTCTTACATAGGATTCCATAAACATTCCCTTATCACCCCTCAAAATACCTCTCCCTCCCAAGGCTCCTACGTTCCCTTTTGACACACTGTCAAATTTATATTTCATGTAACCTAGAGATGGGATCATCCACTTAACTAGTCTTATTGTTTCCGATCTTGGGTTATTACCAATCCTATTTTTCACTTAAACCTACAATTTTTATTGGTCTCCACTTTAATTAAGTTTGTGTTTTTATCATTTGAGTTAATTTTAAAATTCTCCTTGATTCTTTTATAGATCTTGCAAACCACCATAAAACTAGCCAACTTCTTGTTTCAAAAAAATCTATTATTTCTCTCTCTAGATTTTCCACAAAATATGTGGTAAGGATAATTTCCATAAATTTTTTATATGCTCATTTTGAAAAAGAGAAGACAAGGCCATCTATAATTCCAACATTGAGTTAGGTTGGAACCAATTGATCTAAAATTTAATCAATAGTAACCTCCAAATTTAATTAGTTTAAGAGCCACCTTTACATTCTCATTTTAACATAATGGACACCTGTTAACTAGATTCATACCTATTTTTCTAATTTTATCCATAGTTAAAATCTTATTTTGCATAACTAACCATAAAAAAATATTAATCTTAGGTATGAGACTTTTGTCCCACATCTTTCCCCAAGAATTTTATTCCCTAGGTAGGTTGATGATTAGATTATACCCTAATTTCACTAAGTAATGTCCATCAAATGAGTCCTTACATATCAATTTTCCTTCATTTATTAGGTGGGGATATGGTAAGAACTATTTAAAACAAATATATCACTTAAGAAAAAATTACCTTCCTCAGATATATTCTCACTTCTTAACTACATCCATAATATTTGTCTATTTTTGACCTCCATGTAATCATAAACTCTACTCCCAAATTCTTGTTTATAAAAAATATAAACTTGATTCCATGGTTTAACCATTTATAGAGGCTAATTTAAGACCCATTTATCTTCCCATAAACTTACTTTATCCTTGACGCCCACTTTTCACTTGCATCCATTAGATAAGAATTCCCTACTAGTCACTTCTAAGTTATAGAAATAATAACCATTGATAAACTAGTTCATCTCTACAAATATGACAATGTTCTTAGAATTTAGGTATTTATCTTATATAATTCTAGACCAATAGGTGGTGACTGAGATAAACTTCCAAGCCAATTTAGAAATAAGTTTTAAATTCATCCACTTCATTCTCCTTAATCCTAGGCCTCCATTGTTCTTTGGAGTACATACCCTTTCCCATGCTACCAAGGAGACCCTATCTTTGTCTTCAATACCTACCCAAAGGAATCTTCTTTGAATTTTTAATAGTTTATTATTGATAGTTTTGGGCATCTTTGGAATTGACAATACATATATTGGTAAACTTTAGAGAGCACTTTTTATGCAAGTAAGCCTTCCAATTTGTGATAAAATTTTAGCTTTCTAGTTAACCAATTTTTTTAAAACCTTTACAATAATGGTTTATACACTATTTTCAAGAGATTCTTGTTGGAGATGGGAAATCTTAGGTAAGTGAGTGGATTTTACATTATCTGACATCTTAATATGTATGCAATTTTTTTCTACCTGATCAAAAGATGTCCAAAAAGAATACTAATTTTTTCAAAGTTTATTTTCTATTTAGATAATACTTCATAATTGACATTAATCCTCTTCAAATATCTAGATTCTCTAATTGAATATTCCATGAAGATGATAGTATCATCAAAAAACTATTGGTGAAGAGATAGATTAACATCTTGAGCTAGTTTAAAGCCTTTTAGACCACCATCTCTAATGAAAAATACCAACATTTTTTCTATAATATTCAACCATTACTATGAATAGGAAACGTGATAGGGGATCACCTTTCTTGAATCCTATACTAATTTTGAAAAAACCTTCAAGCACTCCATTGATGAGCACTAAGAACATGACCATCAATATATAATTTATTATTAGTAATTTGAATCTATCTTGGAAACTAAATTATAGTAATACATTATCCCAAAAATTCCAATATACTCTATTACATGCCTTATTCAAGTTTAATTTGAGAACCATACCTACCTTTTTACTTTTATACATTAAGTGTATTGTCTCGTACATAACCATAATTCCATCCTATATTTCTCTTCCTAGAAGAAAACCTTCATGCTAACTACTAATTTTTTTTTATCATAATAGGATACAATATTATGGATATCAATTTTTAAAGATCTTATAAATAACATTACAAAGTCTTATTGGTCGAAAGTTAAATAAATTACTAACACCTTCCTCTTTTGGAACAAGAATTAGAAATGAGTTTTTCATCTCTTTTAGTATTTGTCCTAAAATAAGATATTAATTAATCACATAAACCACATCATCCTCAATGATTTCCCAAAATATTAAAAAAAAAACAATAGGGAACCCCTCGAGTCTAGGATCCTTATCTTTATTCCATAAAAATATAGTCAATTTGACTTCTTCCTTGGATGTTGATAATATAATACTATCATTTTCCAATTGATCTAAAAAATATGGAATCTCATGAAGAAAATATTATTCTATTCTATCATTGGGTCTTTAGTTCATCCTATAAATATTTTTAAAAAAAAATGCTCTCATCCTTAATAGCTTCCTTATCCAAGACAATTTCTCCATTCTAACCTCTAATTTTGTAACCCCACTAGGTTAGACATAGAATTATGTGAATTTTTTAAAGTTAAACATATATACCATAAACATATTATACCATGAGAATATAAATAGATATCATATATATAATCAAGTATGATAACAATAAATATGTATTACATCATAAATCATTGATCTCTAGTATCATACATACATGTTATAATGTGAATATAGAAAGTAATCACATTAACTCAAATATAATTGATATAAGTCTACAACCGCCATTGTGAATGTACAATAATAAGTAATTACAACTCTTCATAATAATATTCAATGATAAGTAAAATATAATACATTATACATATAAGATACATGGCTCCCTTGTAACATAGTTCCCAAACTCAAGTATATTTGGTAATCTCAAGTGTCATCTCAATAATTAGTATTTCTATGGGGAGGGAGAGCACCATATGAGTGATTTTACACACCAACCACAAACCAATGATCCCCCACACTAATTCCATTAAGAAATTTCCCTCAGTTCATGGATGAGTAGATTATAATAGTGTTGGAATCTAGAGAGATAATAAAGTACCCATGTGTTGTATGATTTCTAAACTAAACATGCAGTGTATAATAAAAAACCATTCTATTACAAGATATCACACAAACATGTAAATCATACTCATGAAATGATAATGTCTAACTAAACATATTTTGGCATAAATTTTTACAAATAATAAATAATAATAATTTATAAATCAATCAAATTCATACAGACTACTTGATCAGACTACCTTCATCTATCATTACAATACTAGTAAGCCAATGAAGTCCATCTCACTCCTTACTATGTATCAACAATGTAGATTGGTCAACTATAATTCAACCAAAAGATTCATTTAATTTAAATCCTACTTAAAAAAACATCAAATAGCATGTTAAACATAGGAGTAGCCAAAGCATGCATTTATTCCATCAAACACATGAATGAATCTTACATTATTTTCTATCCCATAATAGCAATAATGACTATAGATTGTACCACCTAGGTAAAATAGACATTAACTGTAGATTTCAACTACCATGATTTGTTCTAAAATTACTACACCCTATGTTAACCCATATTATGATATTATAGTGTTTTAAGACATAACTACTGGTTTTCCACAATCAATCATAATAAAGTAGTCATAACTACATGGAAACACAAGCTTATATTCAATCAACTATACATAACTAAGGAAGTCATAGTTTCCATGAAACACATAATATTCCATCTTAACATATGCTACAATCTTAAATATTATATGCACACATACACAAAGTCTTACCAACTATCATAAAATATGCTATTCAAATCAATAAACAACATGCATACATTAATTCATCCAAATGTAAATGTAAGTGTAGATAAAATAGTAACAGTATGTACCATTTGGGTACAACATACATTTATATAATATTCCCCTATGATATCCCATACTATCATAGCTCATAACTACATAAAAACACATAAACCAACTTATAATTTTAATAATTAAATGATCCATATAGATAACAACAACCAAGAAACTATGGGCTTATAACACCTAGGTATATGCTAAGTTTAAATTGCATACTAACATTCCAAAACAACATAACTCATAAGAATTCATCATGATGCACCATTATATACTATCTATAAATAATCATGTATACATATTAACACTCCCATAACATGTAATACACATAAGTATTCTATATTGAATACATATAACTAATATCTAATCAATTATTTGTAATAAAATAGAGAACTCATAAACCCATTACAACATTCAATTAAGTATTTGATTTTATTTTTTAAAAGACTAGTTAATATGGTTATGGTTTTGGTCCCTCAAACACATGATGACTAGATAAAATCATACTTATAGCTACAAGTTTAGCCATATGACTCAACACAACCATTTCATTATGTAATTATGTTAAATACATAAATGTATGTGTAGATAAAGAAAAATAATATTCAACACATAGGAAACATAAGATAATCCAATCTAGCATCTACTATATGTGTTAGGGGTTTGAATGAACACATTTGATAACTTATTTTTTATGTAATTACTTAAAATAAATTAGAAACAACACATGGAATTATAACTATAAAAATACACCACTTATGAATAAATACATATACACATGTATTCCTTATTAAGCATACCATAACTTATTTTAATTTTATGTTCACATCCCATCTTTGATTCAAAAATTACATGATAAGAAACTCTTCAAATGAAAATAAGGACTAAATTGGGTTCTCCATTAATCCCATGCCTCATTAAACCCTCTAAGGATAAATTAGCCAAGCATAACACCTACAAGTGTTGGAATTCCCAAAGGAGGTTTTTGTGAGATTATTCAACCATTTAATATCAAAAAGGTTGACTATGTTTAAAAATCTCACAATCATTCTTAATCATTTTTTGAACTTTTATATAAGTCTAAGAATACTAGGTTCAAATTTCATGAACTTAAACCCATATAACAAAAACTATCATCTTTATTTACTATATACAGATTTAGATATTATTGAAGTATTTAAGTTATTCAACCCAATAATATAAACAGCCATATTCCTAATTTTTTTCTAAAAGATTTTCCTTCAAAATAATTTACTATAAATACCATTCTTAAATAAAGATTTAATTCAAATAATAATTATTCCACATGGAAATAACACATGTACACTAGTTACCATGGATTTGATAGTCTTGTTTGAGAGAAAGAAAGGTATGTTCTTGTAAGGCAATGACCCAGCCTCAAAATCCCATCAAATAATTTATGTGTTATATAATTCAACTACAACCCCTATTATCCAGTCATGACCATAGATAATCAGTACCAATATGCTTTATTTAAATCAACCATACCCATTTAATTACAATGACACCTTAACAATCATAGGCTGAGTAAAATAATATAAATCAACTTAGTTAAATCACACAATCTATAAAATCATGATGCCATCAACAAGATATAGATATATATACACAATAAGATATAATTACACTGTATCAATCTTTAGTGACATAATATTGGGTGATTCTCCTATCCATAAATATATTTATATGTAATATTTTATAGATTAAAATAAATAATGATGCTAAACTTTAATATTAGTTGATATAAGGTTGTATGGTGATGCCAATTAACATATAACTATGAATTTTATTAGTTAAACAACCCACTACTAATATTAATTAATGATTCAATTATGCATCAAGCATGGTCTCCTTTTCTATGGCCTATTTTATATATATATTTTTTAAAGTTTTGGTAGATATCATATTTGGTCTCTAGCAAACTAATATTGTTATTCACTATACCTAATGGAAGCATAACACACACACACACACACACACACACACACACATCTCAAAAATCCTTCCCACTAGGTTTTTCTTGAGTGCATCATAAAACATCAAGACTTTTCTAGCATAAGATAATCCTCACCTGATAGTCAAGCATTCACAGTATCAAAAAATGATATTATAGGGAAGAATCTATTTCAAAAGTAGATGCAGTCTTTCTAGACTAAAACATGAAAAAATCTGAAATAAATTATTTTGACTTTTTTTTAGAAAATATTTGCCTTGTTCAAGTATTAACTAGACACTCATGTTGTATCAAACTAGCATAATCGGCATTGTAAGTCATAATGTTCAATTGAGTCTCTTTCTATGGTCCAATGTCCTATTCATGGGCCTACATTCTATAGATAACATTTTTCTAGCTATCATAAGTAAATAAGAGTAGATATTGTTTTAAAGCTTTGATGTCTTTCAAATATGTGATTTTGTTCATGCTTTTATATTCTTGGTTGTCACTTTAACACCTCACCCTCTGCTATGCATATTTTACAATCATAGTGGTTTATACTTATTCTCAACTTGAAATTTATATAATTGGTTTGTAATATGGTCATTATAAATTTTAGCTAAGTTTTGAATGTAAAAGGATGCCATAACATTAAATTTTCTATTATACATTCCAAATATATACAATCATAATATAAGGATTCATACGTACATATAAATACATACCACCAGAATATAAGGAATGCATATGCACATATAAAAACACACAAGTATTTATTACACAAATACTCATAAATTAAATACTTTTCCTACCTAGAATTTATTCTTATTTGATTTCTTCCTTTTCCTTTCTCCTTTTCCTCTGTATGCTTTCAATTTTCTCCTTCTACTATCCCTTTTCATATTCCAAAACACTTATGATCTTTCTTTCCACAACCACATAGGTTAAAAAGGGCATGGTCCTGTCAATTTAAATATTTTTCTTTTAAAACTCCATTTTTATTTTATTTTTTTCAAAAAGACCACCTCTTTTCTATTTTTATGTTTTAGCTTTACATGATTTTTCATAGATATATAAGTTTCTTTATTTTTACTTTAATCAATTATGAGGTTTCATAGTTTAATTTTTTGATTATTTAATAATAAATTACTTAGAATATCATAATTATTTAATAATAATGATACTAATATTTTAAATTAGTAATTAAGGAATAAATCACATAATATGTATTCTACACATGAGATTAATTCCACACTAGGCATATCTCATAACTAACACACACTACTATGAATAAATATTTATCCAAATATAAACATCATCCAACACACAGTATGTTAACCCCTTTATTATGAATCTAACATGAATTACATATGTGGTGTGTACAGGGTTCTAGTTGGTTCTTTTTCATCCTCTAGCATCTCCATCTACATCATTCTATCTGATGATGCTCTCCTTCCATCATGTTCTGAGGGATAGGTTCTCTTGCATCAAACTCATAACAAAGTAACTAGTTAGGCCATAAAACTAATGACATCCATTCATCATAAAATATATCTAAAATGAAAAATCAACATGATCATAAAGTAAACATATACTCTAAGCTACCTCATAACAATGTGATTGTGTAACCTAAGCAATATCCTACTACCCATAATAATATATATCAAAGCTTAGTTAAAAATAGTAAAATCCAAATTTATCAACTATAGATATCCACAAATAATTTAGTAAGTTTGTTTGGATAGGAATTCAGATGTAACATCCTTCCCCCTAAATCTATTCATCATACTAGATAACTCTTATCAAATATAAATTATGAATTAAAAATTTTTTTCAGCAAAGAAATAACATAATATAAAATATCAAATCACGTAAATAAATGTGGAATTACTTATAGAACTCACCTAAGCTCCCTCAAGTTGCACTATTAATATATTAATGATGGCATGAGTCCTTTCTCTATGACATCTCCCAATTATACAAACATGGTTTGTGAGTATTACTTTAATTAATTCTATCATGACCACCCAAGGTCCAAAATCATCAAAACAAGCCTATATACTATAGGGTTGATCACTTTTATTACCTTGAAGGGTCCCATATATCTTATTGAAAGTCTCACTAACTTTATAAAAACACGTGAGATCATCATAAAATCCAAAAACAAATGACCAAGGAGAGTTCCACAAAACCTTACATCCCCTCTGCACATCTCCCTAATTTATTGATTTAATAGTTTTGGGAATATTTGTGTATTATTCCTAATTTAGTTAAAGGGTCTAGATTAATAATTAGTAAATAATATGTAGTAAATAAGCTACTAATTTGTGAAATTTATTTTTAATTAGAAATTTTATAAAAATAGTAATAAGAGCAAGAAAATAAGATAGCTTAAACTATATTTGTATGACTAAGACAAGGTTTGATATTCATTGTGTAGACCTAGGACACTGTTGTAAATAAGACTTTAACTTTTTTTTGATTGGATAGGAGAACCAAAAGTGGACAAGAGTGGCACTGATGCTATAGTCTTTGTCTAGCACTATTGTCCTAAGGATCTAAGATTTTTAAGTTTTGTTCAGTAGGTCTGTGTGACCCTATTTGTGAATTTTTGAAGCCTCACTATCAGCAGTGCTCCCTATAGAGATAATTTTATTCATTTTTGTGTGTTTAATTTACTTGAATAAAACTTTGGCAAATAGGGAAAATGTTTTAGTGTGTAAGATGCACTAGATGTACTTCACACCCCATGTGTGAGCACACTGCCTACATACCAACACTCTAAAGAGGGATCAAGCCATATGTAGTTCTCCCTTCAAAAGTGCTTCATGAAATTATGATATGAGAATTAAATAAATTCTAAAATAGATGTGCTTGAGGTGGTTTAGGACTAGTGCAAATATTTATATGTGCTTAGGACTGTATTGGATGGTTATATGTAGAGAATAGGGAAGATTTACTAAGTGGTTTCACTTGTATTCTTGCTTGATAATATTTTTTAACCCCTTCCAAATGATTTTTTAATGGAATTATATATGGATATATTGTTTATGATTTAAATCAATTCATGTTAGGATAACATGATTGAAGATAATAATCTAGAAGGAAATGATCGTTGAAGCCTAAGATGCACTTGAACAATAGTGCTAAAAGCTAGACACCCTAGGGTTTGGTGCTAGTGTCCATGTTGAGAACTATTTTCTTGAGATAATGGGGCCTAAGGGGATGAATTTATCATGGAAAAAGTATCTTGGGTTAGTGAAATCAAGTCTAGGAAGGATATGGATTATTGGGAACTAGAGAAAATATGCCTATGAGGGTCATAAGAGCAAGCAAGAGGGACCTATCAATTGGGTATCATTATCCAGGCTCAAGTTACCAATTTTCAAATTTTATATGAATAAATTTCCCCCCCCCCCCTTTATTCTAGTGATGCAAAAAATAAAAATACTAAGATAAAGGCAAAATAGAAAGTGTACCTAAACTTACCTACAAGGGTGAAGCTCATAAAGTTATGTGATGTTGGGTGTGCATAGCTAGATCATGTTGTGAAGTGTAAATTTGTAATAAAAATAAAGAGTAGATAAATTATTACTATATACACTATATCTAAAATAAGAACTTAAAAATCTATGTAAGAGAGAGAGGAAGATAAAGGAATGAATACACCTCACCAGGTACTTAGACCAATACAAAACTTGTTGTGATGTTGAGTGATGTTGGATTATGCTGAGTAATGTTAGATGTGTGTTGAACCAAGAGTAATATCATGAATAGAGTTGAGTTCTCAATTACCCTAAAGTGGCTCAAAAATGCAAAGGCTATCCCTTTAGCTCCATAATCACCTACTAAGTGAAGTTAGATGATCATCTATGTGTTGATCAATGTTTGGATTATGTGTCTAAGCCCTCTAAATAGGTGGCTCAAAAATACAAAGTCTAGCTAGTCCTTTGGGTCCATTATTACCCCATGAAGTGAAGCTGTAAAATGATATTGGTATGAAATATATGTTATATGAGATGGATCCTAAATCCCATGAATGTACTATGATCTAACAATGTTTGGCATGGATATCTAAGTGTATATTAGAAACTAAGCCACTTTTGGCCACTCTAAAAGATAGATATTAGGCTTATATGAAAGCCACTACAAAACTAAGAATCTAGCTTATGAGAAATCCACTTGACAACTTAGGAACTCAGGAACATGAAAGTTAGGCTTGTATGAAAGCTAAACCAAAATGATGCCAACCACCTATAGATAGGGTAAGGTATGTAACTACTAAGGATTCTTGTGTAATGTTAAACTTCAGTGCCATGTACATTACCCCCAATCACTGATGTCTAAAACATTGATTTTGATTTAGAAGTTATACCAACTCCCTTATCTAAAATTGGAAGTGAGAGCCATCATGCTACACATGATTCCCCATATATCTAGATTCTCTAAAAAAACTATATTTAAACTTTTGATTCTGGTATGAACTATAGCCAATAAAATTATAATTGAACTTACCTTTTTATCAATTTATAGAAAACCTAGTTTTTATACTATATAGATAGGAGTGTTGGAAATGGATACTAGTTCCATTATAACTATAGTATAATCTTATCACTATTATCCTCTGATAAATTTGATGATTGTAACGGATTCTTCACTATTTTTTTGGTTTATTTTGAATAGTTTGATGTATGGTTATTGTTATGAGTATTCTAAAACTATATTTTTTGGTTGGTAGGAGTTTTGATCTCTATAAAAAAAAACCCTATTTGTTATCCCCTCTTCTAAGGGTATGAATGGAGACCCTACAATGAATTCCATCAAAAGAAAGATCCATACAAGTGTGTTATGCTACAAAATATATGATATAACAATGACAATCTACAAGATGTCTCAATATATGACACGATTTATATTGAGAGATTGTTAGATAGATAAGGTTATGCCTAGATAGATGTAATAATGTAATATCATGTGTAATGTATTGAATTTTAATATTAATTTTGGTTAGTTTTTAGTTAGAGGGATGGAGCATGATGTCCATCATGGCATCTAAGAAAACAAAAATAATACATGATATGGAACGTGGCATTGAAAAAAATGACAAGAAAAAAAAGCAACAAACACACAAGGAAATAATCAAGAATCATACAAGGATGGCCAAGGGGCCATGTAAACAAGGGGCATGGGCACATGTCACTCAAATTGGAAAGAAAGTATACATATCATGTTCAAATTCCACATACATAGACAATTAAAACAAGCAAAATTGGCATGGAAGCCACAATCATATAGAGGAGAATAGGCAAAGGACATTGGAAAATATCCTAAGGCACACAAATGAATATAAGCAAAAGACAATTATAAATTTCCTAAGGCATATATAGGAATGACATAACTTGGATAGTGTAGTCATGTAGAAAATGCCCCCTAGTGGGTATGTATATCAGCGTGTGTCTTGATAACTAGAATGTGTGGTGTAGGAATGACATAACTTGGATGGTGTAGTCATGTAGAAAATGCCCCCTAGTAGGTATGTATATCAATGTGTGTCTTGAATTTATAAGTAGGATGCCCCCTCAATGGGTAGAATTAAGTAATCAAGGATCTAGATGTCACTACACACACTTAAAACAAGATAAGTGAAGCATGGTAGTGTACATAAATCAACAAATAATAATCATAGAATAAAAAATGTAAGTCTAGCATAATATTAGAAATGTAATTCTTGGATAATGCATACAATCAAAATATTTTTGGTCTTTTTTTGATATATTTGAATGTTTTTGAGTTTTTGAGATTTGAGCTATGTACAATAAATCATAGGAAGATTATGTACAAAAATATGAAAAGAAGCTATATACAAGTAAGCTAGGAAGGAAACTATGTACAAGTAAGGCTAAGAAGAGATGATACTAACTGATGAGTCTCATGGAAAACTCCCTATCAGTTTTTCCTATATCAAATAAAGGAATAATGAGTGATTTTGAAGCATGAGGGAATTACTGTGAATATGACTTTGAATAGTTGGATTCATTATTGGTATCTTAGAAATTATAATAACCTGTATTGTTCGACTTATCATTATCATCTTGATTTTGAACCAATGGAATGCTATTGTTGAATTTTGTTGTATTTGTATCTTTTCTTGTGATGAACTATGTCTGTAAATGATTTATCTTAGGATGTTCAGTAAATCCCAAACCTTGGTGACAAATATTATCAATTACTAGAATAGCAGTAGTGATGCCTTGAGCCTACTTTCCCAACACTTAACCTTGATAATCAAACTGTTGTATATATTTTAAACCAAACCCATACTATTGTGAAATTTGAGCCTCATTTTGGAGAGGTAGATTTGAATATTTTTCATGCTTTACATATTCTTGTGGTACTATTTCTTAATCTAATTTTACTTTTTTATCTTTTTATTGTTCTGAGTTATGCTTTGGTAATCACTTTTGTATAGTTTCTAAATTTGGCCCTTTGTGAATGTGTTCATGTGTCACTATGGATTGATTTAATTATTTAAGTTGTATAGGATCATCCTTATAAATTATCTATTATATATGTTGTTTCAATGAAAAAAATGAATCTCTATGATGCCCATGCATTTTATGATATGCATAATAATATCTGGATCTTCTCACTAGATGTAGAGGAGATAGTTTGATCAACTTAGATTTAATTTCCCTTATTACCTCACTTGAAATCTTTTTTGACCTTTTAATAATTTTTGAATCAATATTTTTAGAGTTACTTTATTGTGATTTATTTTTTGATATATAATTTTTCTTGTAACCAATTGACTAGGTGAAGGTGCATATACATGATTCACACTAGGATACCCTTAAGTATTTTGTATTATAATCTGATTTTATAGTGTTGTGATCTGGTTATGCAATATATAATTTTATGATTGTAAATTTGAAATTAACTTGCTCATATTGGTGATTTGATCCCTTAGAGTCTCACAAGTGCAAACCCTAGTTGCTTTTGATTGAACATGTAAGCACCTATGTTGAAGAGGGTGTGAATAATTTATAGGATGAATGTATACATTAGGAACAATAGTATAACATGTCTCACCTTTTATAAGTGTGATATCATGGACTTGGTTAAGGGGAAAGTAGCTATCACCCTCTTGGGGGAGAGGAGGAGAAATAATTTATTTCCTATGCATAAGATATGACATTAAAACTTGATAGGTGGTAGTAAGCTTATGTCAAAACCATGTAGCCAAGGAGTTAGATACAACTAAGTAGAAACCATGTATATGGAATTAAAATCATGTAAGTGGATTTATAATTTGTATAAAAATGTTATTATAAAGAATATTCCACATGAGAGATAGAAAATAAGAGATAAAGAGCATGGTATTGGGAATTAATGTATAAAGAACTTTATCATGTGCTATGACATTTATAATATGTTTAGCATTATAAACTTGAAAAAATTTCCACATGAGATAAATAAAGAAAGGGATAGAGAACATGAAATTTTTCATGAATGTATAGAAAATTTTGACATGTAACATAACATTTCTAATATGTTTAGAAAAATGGAGTTGGAAATTATTTTGGATGAGTGAGAGAGATAATGCAAAAGGAATATTGAAATCTTAAGCATTTTTATCAATAATTTTTTTAATATCATCTTTTATTATAAAGAGTAAGCATGAAATGTAAAGAATTAAGCTTTGTACTAACATATGATAAACTTCATCACTTATGTACATGTTAGAACCAATGATGGTCTCCTTATTATTTGTAAGAAATGTAAGAAAATTTTGTAAATGAGATTCATTTTTTTAATCTAATTATAGATGTAAGGTGATACCTCAAGAAGAAATGGGACCTAGTATGTGCAACTAGGGTTTAACAGATAATTATTTTGGAAATTTACTATGAAAATTTGAAATTGAAAGTGAAATTTTGAGTTATATATGCAAGTAAAAATTTAGAATTTTATTAGAAATTTTGTGATTTAAGAGGGCCTAGTCGATACAACTAGGGTTTTGAAAAATATTTTTTTTGAAAATTACTATTATATTTAGAAATTTGAAATTATTTTTTTATTTTAATATGCTAGTAAAAAATTATATAATTATTTTAAAATTACTAGACAAAAATAATGGGACATAGTACAGGCAACTAGGGTTTGAAAGATTTTTTTTAAAAAATTACTACAAAATTTTAAAATTTAATGCCAATTTATGATTTTATTATGTAGGTAAAAAATCAAAAATATATAATAAAAACTAGTAGGAAAATTTCCCTAAGGTTTCTAGGGTTTTTATATGCAAACAAAGTAAGTTGGGTTCACCAAAATGATTTAATAGTTTTGGGAATATTGGTGTATTATTACTAATTTATTTAAAAGGTTTAGATTAATAATTAGGAAATAATATGTAGTAAATAATCTATTTATTTATGAAATTTATTTGTAATTAGATATTTTATAAAAATAGTAATAAGAGGGAGAAAATGAGACTTAACTTAAACTCTTATAATCTGACTGAGACAGGGTCTGATATTCACTGTGTAGACCTAGGACACTATCACAATAGGATTCTAAATTTCATTTTCTAATTAAATAAGAGAGATAAAAGTAGATAGGAGTGGCATCAGTGTTATAGTCCTTGTCTATCACTATTATCTTGAGGATCTAAGCTTTTAGGTTTTGCTTGACAGGTTTGTGTGACCCTGTCTGTGAATTTGTGAAGCCTCATTGTTAGCGGTGCTCCCTATAGAGCTGATTTTATTCATTTTTATGACTTCAATGTAATTGAATAAAACTTTATAAAATAGGAAAAAATGGTTAGTGTGTGTAATATTCACTATATGTACTTCACACCCCATGTGTGGGCACACTTCCTACATACCAATACTCTTAAGAGGGATCAAGTCATATGTAGTTATCCACTTGGAAGTGCTTCATGTAATTATGATATGAGAATACAAGAAATGATAACCTAGATGTGCTTAAGGTGGATATGGACTGTTGTAGAGATTTAGATGTGATTAAGACTATATTGGATGGTTCTATGTGGATAATAGGGAAGATTTCTTGAGTGGTTTCACTTGTATTCTTACTTACGTGATAATATTTGCCAACCCCTTCCAAATCATCTTTGAATGGGCTTATATAGGGATTTATTGGTCATGAGTTAAATGAAATCATGTTATTCCAACATGATTTAAGATAAATATCTAGAATTAAATGATTTTTGGAGCCTAAGATATACTTGGAAAATAGCACTAAAAGCTGGACACCCTAGGGTTTGGCACTAGTGTCCAAGTTGGGCACTATTATTTTGAATTGACAGGGCCTAAGGGGATGGACTTATCTTGGAAAAATCAATCTAGGTTAGTATAATCAAATCTTATAAGTATTTTAATGATTGGGAATCATTGAAAAGATGCCTAAGAGGGTCATGATAGTAAGAAAGAGAGACCTATGGGTTGGGTGTCATTAGTCACACTCAAGTTACCATTTTTCACATTTTATATGACTACATCTAGAGAGTATTTTTCTAATTCTTGATAAAAGTGTTTTTGGAACCTATCAAGACTAATGTTTATAAGTTAATACCATCACCATTCTATGTATCCCTTGATAAGTATAACATGTCAATATTATCACTACTCCACAGAGCTCCTGACAAGTATCATGATGAATAGGAACTTGAAATATTACATTTATAATGTATACAAAATTAAGGAATAAACATTTGATTTTATACATATGTATGGCCATATGACTAAATTTTATAAGTCTGTCTATCAAATCTTGGATTCTACATGTCCTTTATCAAATCTGAACTTAGTAACTACCAAGTAAACGTGAGACCAAGTAGGATCTATTCCTATTTCTTATTACTCATGTTCCTAATTCATCACTCTTTCCTTTTGTATCTAAAACCTAATAATCTCCAAAAAGTGAACAAAGTTCAATGAATTAGAATTCTATATTAACAAATCATAGAAATCAATAATATGTGTTAAACAATTCTAGATGTATCAACATATATATAAGACAAATCATACAATTAATCTATAATTGTATTAAGTTCCCACTAGTATCATATTTACTAGCTTAATCTATAGTGTTATATTTATATTTAAAATAAAATAATATTAAATTTAACATAAAATAAAAAGGCCAAGGATCACACCATCCTTAAAACCTTATAAATAAAACAAGTGAGATAAAGTCTCCTTGATTTTTTGGCTAGACATAAAATAAGTTAAAAGTTTATATCAACCCTTAGATTGATAAGTTGTTCCACACATCCTATACCCTACTTACTTCCAAATAAAATAACAAAAATAACTCTTTAAAGTAACATGTTTCAAGCCAAGAAAGAGTAATATCAATCTGATCAAGGGTGAATAATAACATAATAATTATAATAAACTTATATTTCTTATTCTAGAATTTAATATATAATCTAAGGTTTGCCACTCCACATGGTCTAAAATCAAAAGTTAGATAAAATAGTGACCCTAAAGAGTCACAAGTGAACATTAGAGGATTGTCATCTTAAAAATGAAAATCCTACATATCCTCACAAGGTAAAAAAGACAACACCACAAATTTGCTAAATCACTACCTACTTACCAAATCTATAATCATAGTATCACAATCTATTTCCACAACCGAAAGAAATAAAAATACTAATTACAAAGATGTATCAATCCATATAATTCTACAACTTCTATCTCGACAAGAAGTAGAAAACATTATTCCATGAACCCCAAGGACTATGGTCCAAAATAGTATTGCAAAAACAAGTTTCAATGTCTAGAAATAAGATTCCTCTTAGGAATTATAAAAATGTCAAAGGAGAATGATATAATAACAATTCACCTCTCTGCTAACTATGGAAGGTGACATTTATTCCTACTCCACAAAACTTAAGGGTGTCATTTCACAAACAAAGTCCTAACACATATGAAGTCTCAACCAAGACATCTACACTCTATAATAAGAAGATTTTACATTCCAATGATTTATGTATATAATACACAAAAACTAAATCACATATATTTAAGTGAGAATCATCCCATATTTATTAAACACTCATAACACAAAATGAAACTAGTGAGGTTGAATTGGTTTCCAAGAAGGATGTAATCATACTCGAGATGTTTAATCTAAGTGATTAAACTATGGTATAAATCTCTTGTTCATAACTCATGAACTATGTTATGTAATTGTTAGTAATTTTGGCCTGTCAAGGCCAAATTACTACCCTACCATCTGAAACTTTCCCAAAATGGTTAATTAGCCTTTGAAGTTGGTTAAAATGGTCATATATGGTCAAAAATGTCAAAAGCATAACAAATGGTTTCAAAGGTCATGAAATTGTCTCAAGGAGCTTTAAATATGTTCAAAAGGGTGTTTTTTCCTAAGTCTAAAAATTCAAATTATAAAAGAGTCATATGATATGCCAAATAGTTGCAAATTATCTCCCACATGACATATTTGATATTATTATTAATATCCATATATTTTTTTTTAAAATAAAAAAATGTTATTTCATGCAAAGAATGTTTTTAATGCCAAAATAGAATTCTTTCAAAAAACAATAAAATTAAAATATTATTGAAAACTATTGTATTAACTTTTAAAAACAAATTTTGATATCAAGATGAGTCCCACTTTAAGAAGGAAAAGCATGCAAGTGGAGTTAGTTAAGGTTGATTTGTCAAATCTTGTTTCTCAATTTTCATGTAAGGGGAATCTTTTCTTATCACAACTCAAATTTCAAGAAACTCAAGTGGATTTATCCTATGAAATATGGCATAGTATTTTTGGAAAGGATATTTATTTTTATCAAACATGGGCCCACCATTATTTTCAACACCAAGGTTTGGAGCTCATCTTGGAATTTTTGTATAATTAAGGATTTAATGAATAAATTATTGTAAAAAGGAGTTAGTCTTGAGTTGATTCAACCAAGACTAACCCTTATCTCCTCGCATTTCTTATTTCAATGCCAAAAAGGAAGGTTTCTTGATAAACATAAAGAAAGGAAGTATTTCAAGAAGGTTGTAATTAATTTGAACTCAAAATTGACTTGAGTTTACATTCACTTGATCTTATCATATTATTTCAAAACCAATCTCTTGGACTTTTGTATAATTTTATATAAAATGATCTTTTGGAAGTCATTTAAAAAAAAGGGATTATTGATATTCAATAATAGATTTCTAGAAGCCAAAAAGAGAAAATTGATTTTGCGTTATATTTTTTTGGGTTTTGGATGTGGATTCTATATGTGTGTATTTTATTGCATACTAGTACTAAGTGGGATTACATCCCATTTGGTTAGGTCCCTTCCCCACCTATTACTTCCCATCTCATTTCACCTCTCTTCCCTTGCAAGTCATTTTAAGAGGTAGAGCCCTTCATTTGAAAAATTTATGAAAGGGTAATATACAACTCCATTTTAATTTTGATTAATAGTGCCTAGTGAATATTTCAATATTTAGGTTCATCACCTCATTAAAATAAGTTTTCCCTTCTAGTATACCCTATGTTTAAATTGCATACTAGCAATCCAAATGAACATAACTTATAAGCACACATCATGATGCAACATTATATACTAGATATAACCAATCATTTATACATATTAACACTTCCATAACATGTATTTCACACAATTATTCAACACTCAATACATATAACAAACAACCAATCAATTATTTTCATTGAAAAGGAGAACTCATAAACTAATTATAACATTCACTTAAACATATATTTCTATTTTATAAAAGACTACTTAATATGGTTATGGTTTTGGTCCCTCAAACATGTGATGACTAGAAAAAATCAACAAGCTTATCCATATGACCTAGCACAACTATTTCCATTATGTAATTATGTTGCTTACATAAATCCATGTGTAGATAAAGTAAAATGAGATTTGACACATAGGAAACATAAGATAATCTAATCTAACTTCTACTACACGTTTTATGGGTTTTAATGCATACATTAGATAAATTATTTTTTATGTAATTCCTTAACAAAATTTATAATATGCTAGGGAAATTATAACTATAAAAATGCACCCCTATGAATAAATACATATACACATGTATTCCTTATTAAGCATACTATAACTTGTTTTAATGTTACGTTCACATCTTGTGTTTGATTCACAAATTACATGATAATAAACTCTTCATATTATAATAAGGAATACATTGGGTTCTCCATTAACCCCATGACTCATTAAACCCTCTAAGGATAAATTAACTAAACATAACACCTACAGTTGTTGGTATTCCTAAAGGAGGTTTTAATTAGATTATTCAACCATTTAATATCAAAAAGGTTGACTATGTTTAATAATATCATAATAATTTTGTTGATGCCTCTAAGTGTACCATATCATTTATTAGTGTTTAGAGAACACTTCTCATTTTAGACTTCAAGGAATTCAGAGCATGAGTAGCAGATTATGGCAACTTGATGTCACCTATGGTGAAATAGAAGTAGAGATATGTATTGGATTTCCATAAACTTATAATGAGTGATGATTGGGATCCATCTTGGTTTGTTCTTTGTGAATTCCAAAAAAAATATATTAATTCTTAGTGAATTATGACCTAGACTTAAGCTATAAACCAATCTAAGTGGATATTTATAATCAAGCTTAAACTAAAGTGATATGGTGTAAAAATGGTGTGAAGAGAAGGGTAAGGCAAAAAAGAGAGTGAGTGATTACCAATTTTAATCTTAAATATCTTGACAAAGCATCAATTACAACTAATTATGCATTCAAACCAATATATAATTCCAAATAGCCTAAGCTTAGATTTCACTATATACTAGGCAAACTTCAAATGATAATGTAAAGAATCATAAGTAAAAACCAAGTCTACTTTTAAATATTTACCACTATATTCAAATATCATTTTCACATCTAAATACAGAGAAAAATAAAATGAATAAAAAAATAAGATCCTGCTACTAATCTAGCATATACACAAATTAGAAACCTTGTGATTAGAAAATGCAACCTAGAATTCAAAGAAACCATTCAAATTTAAGACATAAAACTACTAATTTAGAGAAAATATATGTTAGCAATTGACTTATGAAATATGGATAATCATTATAGAACTTCTTGATTATATTAATTTCTTCAAGTGTACAAAATTAGCTAAAAAATTATCCCTCTTTTCAAGATGGTGATACATGCCTTTTATAGAAAGATAAGGTAGTGCGTTAGTCAATTACAATATATAGGTGTACAAAAGATAAGGAAAAATATCCTTAAGATTTTTAAAATACACTTATTCTTCACAATTAGGCTAATCTAGGGGAAATATTCTAACATACTAGCATATGCCTTACAAGAGAATATTACTATTCTAGATTTTATAATGTCTTTTACAAAAAGGAATATTAGCTACTAGGTGGGTTGATTTCTAAAGGCTCCCCTTGTTGATTTTATAGAAGATCTATTACCTTCTGATGTTGTTATTTGTTAAACTCAATGTCCACAGCTAGATTCATTAGGTAAACCTCTTTTTCATTAGCTAATTCATCCAGGTCTTAGTCATCCCTGGCCATGGCTTTCTTTATGCTCCTTGCCTCTACAATTTTCTTGTCTACTATGAAAATCATGTCCAAAATTCTTCTCTTGTCCCTCCTAGACTAGCCATATCTTTTGCCCATAACTAAATGCATGACCAAAGTGACCCTATGTTTGAATTAAGCATCATCAATTATTGTAATTGTAGTGGTCTTAATAGGATTTAACATAGTTCCTAGGATCTGCTCAATTCTATTGACTAATGCTTTATCATCTACTAAAAGCCTATTCAAATTATTTATCCAGGTACTAAGACCTTGGACCTTTTTTACTATTATTCCTAGTATTTTGTTGAAATGTTCTAAGCTAATAGTATTGAACTTACGAATCTTATTCCTAATCATAATGTCAATGAGATCCCTAACCTAGGTCTCTACCTTTTCCCATTCTGCTATTAACTCCTTTGATACATCACCCTAATGGCTTAGGGAATCCTACCTTAGCTTTATTGAACCCAAGTAATTAAACATATCAAATAATGAGGCCTTAAACATGTCCATCACGGTGTTAGGGACTAACAAAATGGCCTAGATTTCTAAGTTCTCCTTTTCTCTTTCCATGTTTTGTATTTTTTTCATCCCTTAGACTGCAGCCTTTACTTGACCTAATTGAGCCTTAATCAAACTCTCAAAATCATCTTCATGTATAGCAACCTCTCTAAGTTGTTGTCCTCCCATCGAGGGTAGACCTATAAAGGGTTCTACCTCTTAGAAAGTGAATTCATCAGTAAACACCATAGCCTTCTTATTGGTGATCCTTTCCAATCCAACTATCTCTAGATTAAACTTCTCAGTGATGGATGACCTTGTGAATTTTAGAGGCTTTGAGACTTATACACCTATGTTTCTTGATGCTATCAGACCATCCATTTTCTTTTTCTTTGGTATTGGAGTGACCACAATTCTTATTTATTCCTATTCCTTAGCCATAGCCCTAATCCATGGCTTCATTTCATCATGCACTTCAATATTGGCAATCTCTATGAGTACCCATGAGTGAGAGAGAGAAGTAATATTTTGAAATTTCCCATAAATAAATCAATTAGGGATGACTATTCCATGAATGCGAATTCCTCGCTAAATAGTTTGATCTCACTAGTTGGGTGTGTGAGAGTCAACCTTGGTCTTTTGGGCCCAATAAGGACCAATAACATTTCTACTTTCCCCTTTTCCCTAGGAGATATTGGGATTGCATAAAGAGCAAGATCTTTCCCTTTCTCTTCTTTAAGCTCCCCTCTTTGGACTTGGGCATCTTCAAATTGTTCTTCTTCCATGTCAGTGTCATATGACTTTGCAAGTTCCTTAAGGGCACCCTTAAGTGTCTCATCTAGCTCTAAGATAATCATATCTATGTGTTTAACTAGGGAAGGTGGAATTTGAGGTTGTGTTGAAGATGAGGGCCCTTCCCCAAGTCTTTTTTCTAATTTCACCTCTTCCAATTTATCCTTACTACATCCTTACTCATCTTTTCCTTGCATAATTTACCCCTAAGGCTATGGTTGATCCACTTGAGGTTGTTCTTGGGATGTTCCAAATGGTCTAAGTAGAAAGTGATATTAGAGAGGGTGAATTTTCCTTGCCTTTCCAAATGGATTATCATCTTTTATCAATCTATGTTCAATTTTGATGTTGTGCCATTTGATCCTAACCAACAACTCTTCATAATTCTTGGACTTAATGTAAATGGTGTCATGAACATTGAGCTGATGCATGTATTCAAGCTTGGGCAACTTTTTCTCCTTCAGATGATTACTTAATATGATTTTTGTGTCCCATATTTTGAGTTCATCAAGTTAAAACCCAAATGAGTCCTTGTGCTTAGACATGGTATCAACATGTTTCCAATCTTGAAGTATAGTCCTCACAATAATTAGAGGGAAGGGGTGGAGAAGACCCTTCCTCTTCTCTTTGTAAATTCCATAAATGCTATAGATGAGTTAGGAGGCAAATTCTTGCTTAAAAAGCTTACTTTGAATATAAACTAGTAGTTTTTAAGGTTGGGACATGATCCCCTCAATCCTAATGACTATAAAATTAAGGTAGAACCAAATATCACTCATCATTTCAACATATTTCTTTATTAGTGAATGGACTCTAGGCATGTGAATACTTCTAATAGCCTCCACTATAGATGGGTAAACAAAGTCACAAATAAACTACATTGGTTCCCATACTTAAAGATGTTCAATTTAGAGTAATGGTGGGAAATGGTAGTTTGACCTATAAGAGACCAAATCTTTATGCTAGGGAAGTTGATAGAGGAAAGAAGGGAATCCAACAAATATGACATCATTATATTTGTTTGGTAATTTTAATTTTGATGGTAGTGAACTGCCTAGCCAAGAAGAACATATTTCTTGATTAGTGGATGGACTCTAAGCATGGGAATACTTGTAATATCCTCCACTATGGATGAGTAGATAGAGTCACAAATAAATTGCATATGGTTCCCATACTTAAAGATGTGTAATTTGGAGTAATGGTGGGAAATGGTAGTTTGACCTCCAAGAGACCAACTCTTTATGTTAGGGAAGTTGATAGAGGCAAAAAGGGCATCCAACAAATATGACATCATGTATAATTATTTGGTAGTTTTCCTTTTGATGGTGGTGAACTACTTGGCCAAGAAGACACTAATCAAATCTCCAAATGGAGGGATAAACTTCTCTTCCACTATGTAATACACATAGGGGACCCAAATTTTGTTTACATAGGTGGTTGAGGGGGATCCCATTGCTTAGTTTAATAGGGTCATTATTAATCTGATGCCTTCCCTAAATTGGAGTATTGGGATCTTACCTTCAAAGTCCTTGAAGATATGGGGTTCTTGGTGCAACTAGGGCCTAATGATGGTGTCTAGGTCATTTTTGGAGGTCCATTATCTGATTTTGGAGAAGTCTATGTGGGGGATTGGGAGCTTATAGTATTTTTAAAAAGCTATAGGGGAAATATAAGCTACCTTCTTAGAATCCCCCTCCTAGATGATTTAGTCATTGTCTACCCTAAAATTAACAAAAATAGGAGTAAGGACATTTATACAATGTAGTACCTTAGAATTTGTAATGTCATAGTGAAATATGATCATCTAAATAATGACCAAGTCATAATGCCTCTAGCTCACCATGTAAATTCTCTACTCTTCCTTTGTGATGGGTTTTATCTCCTCCACCATGAAGAAAAGTTCAAAGCAATTCCTAGTTCCTAAAGAATTCACGGATGCAACATCTAATTTCGTATCTTTAAAAATTCTTCCATTAATATCCATGGATAGGTAAAGTATTATCTCCTATTTTAGCTATTGTTTGTAGGATACCATGATTTTTACTTATACAAATTATTTACCCTATATTACAAATTGGTTTTTGTGGTAGCTCTTTTGTACTCAAAACACAGTCAAGATATTTTTGTATTGAATTATTACAAAATGAATTCAATTGGGTCACTTTTTTGTAGGGTTTAGGGTTTTAGAGCTTTGATGATAGGATATATTTATACTATGGCTTACACATGCCTTGGATTTTATTTAGACCTTTGACTTTAAACCTTCATGTTTTTGAGCCCATAAGATCCCTTATTTTATCCTTTTTTTGCTTGTGTAGCGCTTATGTGGCATTGATCTAGAAATTTCATGGCTTTTTTCATAAATGCATTTGAGCATTAGCAATTGGTATTTAAAATGCCTTATTTTCTTCTCTTTATTGGAATAAAATACTAGAAGAGTATGATCCATTGATTGCAATTTAGGTCTTTGTTTGTGATTGGATCCTTTCTATTTTAAGCCCCATGGTTGTGACACTTAGCATTTTTACATGCCTTCCTATGCTTCATATCTTACATCAGTCATTTTTTTAACAAGAATTGGCCATGCAATGAGATCACAGGCCTTTGAAAAGTCATGGGCACCTTTGTACCATTAGATTAAAGAGTGTGATGAAGTATACATTGTCAGATCATCTATCATTTTTGCTTCGAATGGGCTTTCACCACACGTCAAGCCACATGGTTCTCAGGATTCCATTAAAAATTCCATAGGATCTTCATGTCATTAAATAATCTCCCCATGATGATGCATGATCCATCAATCTATATACATGCTTGAACTTTAAGTTAGCATGATACTAAAGTGGAATTTAGGCTTAAATTCCTTAGGCTAAGGTTTATTGCATATTTATTAAGCATGAAGCAAACCTTAGGATAAGGGATTTATGTCTAATTTTTACATTATGTTTAATAAACACAATGTATGCATTGGTCTAAAATATTTATGCTAAGGCTTTATAAAATATGCTTAAAGGGATCAACATGATATCATGGCCTAACATTAAATAGAGTTTTATTACATTAATAAATTCATTAAACCCTTTGCTTAGAGGCATTAGGTACAAATTATATGTTATAAAGACTCTTAAAAATATGACTTAGTATAACTCTATAGTTTAAGGTTCATTGTGTAAAAATGCAAAGAGGACCTTAAACTATAGACTTAGACTAGGTTCATATTTGTATATGTTTAGACTATAAGACCATCTCCATATTTTCAGATTGAAGGTTTCCGATGTTTGAATATATTTTGAGGGCTTCCATTAGTCTATATGGTAATTCATGAGCTTGTTCATAACATTTTTGGAGTGCATTTTGATCCTAAGTTGGATAATTCATTATCTTAAATTTGATGGTCTCATAGACGTTAAATAAATCTTTGTGGATGTCAAATAGATGGTTGTGTGAATGTCTATTTTAAGCTAGTGAAACTTTTAATTTAGTGGGATTAAATTTGATGGTTGTGTGGACATCAAATACATCCTTTTGGATGTCAAATGACAGTCACATGAACATCAATTTTAAGCTAGTTAAACTTTTAATTTAATGGGCTTAAACTTGACAATCATGTGGATGTCAAATACATCCTCATAGATGTCAAATGATCATCACGTGAACATAAATTTTAAGCTCATCAAATTCTTGTGACCTAATAAGAGAGTACCATTTGGCACCTCTACAAGGCTTCCTAGAATGCTGGACTTGATTCACACTATTGGATCGAGATCCATGAGCAAGTGAGAGCTATAAGATCATGATCTAAGAACTTGTTCATTATTAGTTACTTTAGTAGGAAAGACCTATTTGCCTTTGGTCATCAAATATAAGCATGCCATGTGTTGATCCTATGAGATTTTTGTAATCCTTTAAGCTTTCAACCATGCCTCACTCTATCCAATCGAGTCTTTATGGTGAAGCGAGAACCATTGATCATGATCTGGGAGCTTAAACATGATTGGTCAAAGGGGTTATATGTGGGATTATGTTGAGATTTCATGACATCAAATCAAAAGGCTACAAGGAAGTGTGAGACATTAGATCATCTGAGTTGTATGTTTATTTAAGTTTATGTTTGAGCCTTTCTCACTCCATCTGATCAGATATCATGACAAAGTGAGTGTTGTTGGATCTTGCAAGATGAAAAGAAGTTAACTTATGACTAATGTGATATAAAAGACTTAGGGTAAGGTGTTAAAATGAGGGTCATGATTTTATAGACAAATACATCTGGGCCTTAGGATTAAAACCTTAGGCTAAAGTACAAATCAAGGGATTGAGCTAACATAAAAGTGGACTCGAGGAACCAAAACTTAGGTTAAGGTGTTAAGACTAAGGTCCTACTTGTATTAATAAATATAATGGGGCCTTATAATTAAAACTTTAAGATAAGGTATATTTCAAAGGGACCAAGTTAGGAAATTTTTAAAGGACCTTGCAAAACAAATATTAACCCAATCTAAAAAATGGGAAAGGGGAAAAGAATAAAAGTGACCAATCATTATAGACTAAGCTCCAGTCGAGTTTAAAACATGAATTTTATACATAGGTCCAAAATGGATTTTAAAGGGTTCCCACTAACTTGGTTCTTACCAATATTTAAATTTGAATTGAGGGTTTTGTCAAGGTTTTAGAACATGAATTTCTCAAGAAAAAAACATCATAGAACCTACAACTAAAAGCCACAAAGACCATTTATTAGCACTGTTAGCCAAAATTAATGCACAATATAACTAAGTAAAATTGATTGTGATATAATGGATGATCTTAAAATTATATAAATGATCTTAACATGCCATATTTTCATGTTTAATTTTTAAGGTTTCTCAAGGGTCCTAATTTTCAAAAATGGGGGTATGTTGGCCTTAATAAATCATAACTCATGGGGGAAACATAGAAATACGTTAAAACCTAGAGACTCTAACATAAAAAAATAATTAGGTCATCCATTCCACTTGATTAATATCATCATTTAGATCACAATATAGTTGAAACAAACCTTGAATTTTCAATCTTAAGGTTAATTATTAAGATATAGCCATACTATGTGTGTGCTTTGATTCCACTTACTATTTGCCATGGGATTCAAGAAATAACTTCCAAATTTTATGTCCTATCACTAACACTTGAATATAACATGTTAATATGTTCATTAAGAACCATGTTTTTTAATCTTAGGAAGGACTTGGGCATTGCTCTGCTACCAATTAGGCATCCATAGGCCTGATGGAGATGCCTTTAGCTCCACTCAAGGCCTTGCTCCACTTCCATCTAGGTATCTATAGCCCTAGTGGAGATTACCAAACTCACCTATGCTTATAAATATTTTGATTTTGCATTGAATTCTTATTTTTTTATTTTCTTTAGATCTTTATGATTTTAGCAAGGTTGGGAACTAGAATAACCAAGTTTTAAGATTTGGTCAAATGTTTTTTTTTGGAATATTGCCTATGTTTGTAACCATTATCTCAAGTAAAGATGTTGATTAAGTTATATTATGTCTATACCATGATAGTTTGAGTCTTCATTCTACAAGTTTAAGTTTTCTTAAAACTAATTTGAGATCAAAATAATGGTCAGGTTCTCATGAAATAGTTGGCTTCTTCTATTGGTCTTTACTAATTTTTCCATGTTACAACATTATGATTTATATTTTAGGACCATGATCATCATTTACATGGGGTTCACACCCATATTTCTATTTTTTTTGGATTTTTAAGCAAACTTCATAACTTTAAGCTCAAGATTGGAAGCAAGAAGTTCAGCAAAAGGAACAAACACATGATAGAAAGCAAGAAAATAGGAAAAAAAGGGAAAAAAAATATGCACATACTTATATAAAAACAAGGGACAAGAAGAAAGTAACCTAAAATAAACTAACTAGCCTACCTATACTAACTCTACCATATTACAGATTACTCCATGAAGACCTCTGGTGGAGCAACAATAAAGTAGGGCTTGAGGTATTACCCATTGGTGGGCAAGGCGAACTTTGTTCATTATAGATATTTGAGCTTGAAGGTGTTTTTTCCAAATATTTATACAATTTGGTATGGGTCAATCCACAAAGGTGTGAATTTTACATGTTTTCCCTTAAGCTTAGATGCTTTGTCCCAAAGGAGAACTAGGTCTCCTTTTTTGAACACCTTGATCTTTGATCTTTTGTCAAACCACCTTTTCACTAGGGTTTGATGCCTACTAAAACTATAAAAGGCTTACTCCCTTGCATATTCCATCTAGATTATGTCCAAAAATATTGATTTGGAAAGTTCTTAGCTCTCTTCCATGTATTCTTTCATATATTTATATGTGGGCAGCTTGAGAGTGATAGGAAAGATAGGTTCTTATCCATACACCAATAGAAATGGTGAGGCTCTCAATTCTTGTTTAGTCCTTATTCTATTAGTCTATAGTGAAAACTTAAGGAGCTTATGCTAAGTCTCAGGCTTGTCTATAGTAGACTTTTTAATTACTTTTATTAAGTTTTTATTTGTAGACTCAGAGACTCCATTTTCTTAGAAATAGTGGTTAGATGCAAACTTGAGAGTACTGTCATTATCATAATCCCATTCAATCATCTATATAGATATAAATGAAGATCCATTGTCACACACTAAAGAGATTAGAGTTCCAAACCTAGTATAGATGTTTTCTTCCATGAAGTTGATCACCTCCTTAGTCTTGCATTATTTGGTGGCTACAACTCCAGTCCACCTTGTAAAATAGTCTATGGAAATTAGGATATATTTGTGATCTTCAAAATAATTGGGGTTGACTACCCCAAAAAATTTTAACCCCCATTGAGCAAAAGGTTTATCAACCATGACTGATTACAAAGGCATTAATTCCTTTGGTTCCTTAATGTTAAATACTTGACATGAGTGACATTCCCTCACATGATTGTGAGCATCCTTAAAAATAGTTGGCCAATAATAAATATATATAAGAATTTTATGGGATATGGTTCTTCTAGATAGATTCCCACTACCCAGCTTCTCATGGAAGGTACTCATGATTTGAGCAACTTACTATTTTGAAACACACCTAAGGTATACTCCATCAATGTTTATTCTACACAAGACCCCATCCTTGATCAGGTAATCAGATAATTTTAATCTTAGGGCCCTCTTTTTCTCCCTAGATAATCTTGTAGGATATGTACCATTAATTAATAAATGTATGATTGAATCATTCCACTCACTAGATTAAATGTTTTGTTGATCCACTTGCATGATACTTAGCCTAGGGTTAGCACTAACAATCATCTAAATCAAACCTTGGCATCTTACTACTTTTACTATTTTCATCTCCAAGTCATACTCCCTCAAAATTTACATCTACTTACCTCTACATTATCCCAGCTCATTTTGACTTAACATAAGTTTAGTGTTAGGGTCACGTAAGATAGCATGCACCTTATTTCTAAGGATATAATGCATAGATTTCTTAACTACCTTAACTAATGCATATGTCTACTTATCAATCAATGAATAGTTTAAATCAACATTATTAAAATTAGTGCCCATAAAATCTATTGGGTGATCACACCCATCAATCTTTTGAATTAACACTATAGCCAAGTATGGTTATATGCAAAGTAATAAAGGTAGAAGTCCCTTTAGAAGTTAGGACTTATCAAGACTAGAGCTTGGCTAATGGCCTCCTTGATGTCATTAAATGCCTTTCTATATTATTCATTCCATGTTACTTTGGAATCCTTATTTAACATGTCATTCAGTGGCTTCACAATATCTACAAAGCCACAAATAAACTTTGTTACAAAATTTATCTTACCAAAGAATGCCTTTAGCTCTTTCCTACTATTTAGGGGATTTATTTTTTATATAGCCTCTACCCATTTAGGATACATAGAAATCCTATCTTTGGTTATAGAATATCCCAATAGTTTACCTTCAGTAACATAGAATATATTTTTCTTGGGGTTTAAGAAGATTCCATACTTCCTAATCTCTCAAATATTTGTTGTAACTGCATGAAATGATCTTCCCTATTTTTTAAAAAAATGGTTAGATCATCCATATATTTAATAATACACTTATCTATCAGTCTTTGAAGGCATGATCCATAGCTTTTTGAAAACTAAATCCTACATTGATTATCCCAAAGGGAATTTTCTTGTAAGCAAAGGTTCCCCATTTTGTTGTGAAATTTTCTCATCTTGTCTTCTCTATCAACCAATACTTGGTTGTAAATCAACTTGAAATAACCTGAATCACTTGGTCTAGAGAGGGGAGGGGATAGTTATCCATTTTTAATGTTTTGTTTAGGTTTTTTAATTTAATACAAAGTCTAATCTCACCATTATTCTTCTTGATTGGTACCAAGTTAGCCACCCGGGTAGAATGTCTGATGGGGAAGACTATCTTAGCATCTAGTAATCTTTTAACCTCCTTAAAGATCATGGGTTCTAGGATAGGGTTTATATGCCTCTATTTATACCTGAATAGTTTGGAACTTTATTTAAGGGGCATAGTATGGTTAATGACTCTTGGATCAAATGTCTTTTATTCATCATAGGGCCATGTTATGACATCCTTGTATTAGGTGAGGAGTTCTTTGGCATTATTGTTCTCAATGTTTTTGAAATATTTTCCATTATTTACTAGATGGAGCTGATCTTGGAGGCAAATATCAAAAACATTATAATTTTTCCCACATACTTTGGGAATATTAGAAACTTCAACTAGTTTGTCCTAATCAAACAATCTCTCTAAAACAATCATCCCCTTAGGGATCTTATTGTCATTTAATTGAATGCTTTTACCACCAAACTTGTCCTCCTCAGATGAATTTTCATTAGTCTCATCAATAATATGGGCATAAAATGCCCCAAAATTGGTCATGAAATCTAATATCTACTAATAATCATTAAAAACTTGAAAATGGTTGAAATTATCAAGCACTGAAGGACAAGGGATCAACTCAATGCTAAAATTAGGGGAATCTTGGTTGGGCATGAGGTTGGCTGTAATAGATTCCAACTCATCAACATCATAGTTTTCTTCTCTTGAGATGGAGGTGATGCTAAAATAATAAAAAGACTCAATCAAATCCTAAACTCTAAACTTATACATTTTAATATATGAGAGTTTGCATTGGTATTTACTTCTTACTTGGTTGACCACTAGTTCTAAGTCCACATAAACTAGTAGTTTTTTTACCTTATTCTTTATATAAAATTGTAAACTTAGGATAAGGGTTTCATATTCAGCAAGATTATTAGTGAAATGGAATTGGATTCTATAAGAAGCATGACATTTCCTACATACAAGGTCAGTAAGGACAATGCCTACTCCAAATCCAACTTTACACCTAGCACCATCAAAATATAATTTCTAAAGTCCAAGAACAACATGAGCATTCTTTGGATCATATACCATATCAGTCTATAAGATTAAAAACCCTAAGTATAATCCATTTATGTTAACCCTCTCATTCACAACATTGTACTTAGTTATCATGTGTTTCATCCTTGGTTCTCTCTCAACCCTGATCTAATTGGGAACTCCCTTCTAAGGTAGACACAAATAGGATCAATATGTGGACATGTATTAATTCAAATATTTGGTCCATTCCATACTTAAAAATATACCATAAAAATTATGAATATCATTAATTGAATATCAATGAATTGCTACACCCTAGGCTAAAAAGCTAACTACATGTGAACATTTAAATGTTTGCCAATTACATTGACTCTAGAATTGTCTAAATAAGTTATAAATCTATAAACATTAATAGTTATTAAGCTAATTTATTTGAATATACATACAGACATGATATTGGTGGATGATCCTAAATCTAAAAATTAATTAAGAAAATTCTTACCAAATATCTTGATAGCGAGCAAGAAAGGAGGAGACTCAGCCTTAACCTTATGTACAGTCACATTGGCATGGTCATCCTTGGGTGGCTTGTTGGATTTATTTGACAAATATTTCAATAAGAGGTCCATTTACTCTATAATATATGTGAGTTCATGAAAATTTATATTAGCCTTTAGTTTATTCATGTCCTCAACAATGCTATAACTAGTTTTATTAGAAGAACTAGGAATCCCAACATTGGGTTTATAAGTAGTCCCTTTAGGTGGCTCTAGATTTTTGATTAAAGAGGTGTCTAGAAGAGTTCCAAAACTATTTGGAGGTGTTGAGGTAATCAAGGGATACATATATTACCTATTCCTCAAGGGATAGGTCTTATTTAAGAACTATTAAAAAGCTTAGATCTCCTTAGGGATCTCATCAAGCTCATTATCCTCTTGAAAGGGGAAATCAAAAGTATCTACCATGAAGGCTTGATAAATAACTTAGATATATAATCACTTGTGCCACTTTAATTATTAGTGATTAAATCAAATATATCCAAATCCTCTTGAAAATATTCAAAATATTTGTAAAATTCAATGCAGTTAATTTTGCCATGCTTGACTATGTAGTGCACTCTATAGTAATCAGGTAATGCAATATCAGTGAGGTTAATGTCCATGATATTATTTTCAAATATTTCTCATTATTTTTATTATTATGAAAAATATCATTCTAAAACCTATTATTTGGCCTATTATACCTTTGAAATGAAAATATCCTACCTAAGCTTTCAACAATATTTCCATCTTATTTTTACAGTTGAAGAAAATTAGGGCTCAACTTTTGGACCTTTTTAAAAATAGATTCATTCTCATTTTTAGGAGTTTTTGAATTATGTAACTAGTTATTGTTAGTACCAATAGTTGGTACCAGATCTCTTTGATCATTTGTATTGAATCTATTAGTAGAATGATTTGAGAATCCTAAGTTTTGATTGGGAGTAGCATGACTCAATGGCAACCGATTTAAGTTTAGAAGTTGGTTTAATGCTAGGATATTTTTTTTGTTGTTAGGGAATAAGTTCATCATAGGAATATGTGATTTGGTGTTTGGAATATAATAGGCTCTTGATAATGAATTTATAGATGGCATGGATCTCTTCAAAAATATAGAGGTCACGAGATCTATTATATCCTTATAGATATCTAAAGCTAAGACATCATCAGGTTTATAGGATTTTATGGTCATACTATACATTTTTTTAAATATAACATTAAATTACATAATAGGCTCACTTTAATCCATTATAATTATGGTGAATTGATGATAAATAACATAATGACTGATAATCTTACCAAACTGATCTATAAAAACATCAGTGAAACCATCCCAACTAGTGATGTAATTATTAGGTAAGTTTAAGAACCATTCATAAGTAGCATCTTTAAAGGTAAAATTTAATAACCTATAAGAATCCTCATGCACAAAATTTAACAATCTTAAGGTAGCTTTAAAATACTTAATGTGCTCTTTAGTAGTTATAATATCAATTGGACTAAATGTATACAAATACTTCTCAAGGTTATGTGGGAGATCATGTACCACACCTAGTAAATTTATTAAAGATTATCCAAACCAAGCCATACCAAGATGAAGTTTGAAGGCAAAGGTACCTTAAAGAGGTGAAGTTGGAAAAGATTTGGATCTCCTGCATCTACTTTTGTCATGTTTGGATTTTTTGTGGCATTCAAGTTCAAGCAATGTATCCCTTATCTCTAAGTGTGATTTGGTTTAAATCCTTAGTAATTCTAGCTTGAAATTTGAAGATATTTTTTGAAATAGGATGTATCAAGCTAATCTTTATAAGGAACAATAATTAAACCTATACATTAAGCACATTTTGCAAATATTGCTCATAGAATAGTAAAGGACATTGATCTTTACCCAAAATAGTTTAAATATGTATCTAATTATGCTAATATGATCTATATTTATAATTTTAAGCTTAAATGAACTTATATTTATGAAATATATGCCAATCTTTGATAAAAATAGACCGTCCTCACCTCAAATACTATGTATTTTTAAATTTTAAGTTAAATTTACCAAAGCCAAGCATCAAACCTCAAATAACCTTTATCTTTGCCAAAGAAAGCACAAAAATATGCTAAAAAGCACAAATATCAATGATTATTATACTTCTAAGTAAATAATTTTCTCAAAATACAAAGATACACTAATCTTAGATCAAAACACACTAAGACTAGCAAAGATTCAAAGAATTCATAAATTCCCTCCTTCAAATGCCAACAAAAAATTCCTTGTTGATGCCTCTAAGTGTACCACAAGGTTTTTAGTGTTCAAAGAACACTTCTCATTTTAAAATTAAAGGAATTTAGATCATGAGTAGCAGGTTGTGGCAAGTTGATGTCACCTATGGTGAAATAGTGGTAGAGATATGTATTAGTGTTCCAAAAATTTATAATGAGTGATGATTGGGATCCATCTTGGTCTATTCTTTGTGAATTATAGAAAATATATGTTAATGATTAGTGAATCATGACCCAGATTTAATCCACAAACCAATTTAAGTGGATGTTTATAATGAAGCTTAAACTAAAGTGATATAGTGTATAAAGGGAGTGAAGAGAAGGGTAAGACATAAAAGAGAGTGAGTGATTACCAATTTTAGCCTTAAATATAATGACACAAAATTAATTATAGTTTAATATGCATTTGAACCAATATATAATACAAAATAACTTAAGCTCATATTTCACTCATACTAGTCAAACTTCAAAGGATAATGTAAAGAATCACAAGTAAGAACCAGGTCTAATTTTAAAGATTTACTATTATACTCAAATATCATTTGCACTTCTAAGTATAGAGAAAAATGAAATGAAATTAAATATAAGATCTTCCAATTAATCTAGCATACACACAAATTAGAAACCCTGTGATTATTAAATGCAACCCAAAATTTAAAGAAACCATTCAAATTCAAGACATAAAACTAGGAATTGAGAGAAAAGCTATGTTAGCAATAAACATATCAAATGTGAACAATATTTATAGAACTCCTTGATTATATTAATTGCTTCAAGTGTACAAAATTTTCTCAAAAATTTTCCTTCTTTACATGATGGTGATACATGCCTTTTATAGAAAGATAAGGTAGTGCATCAATCAGTTAGAATATATAGGTGTACAAAAGATAAGGAAAACTATCCTTAAAAGTTCTAAAATACACTTGTCCTTCAAAATTTGAGTCACCTAGGGGTAATATGCTAATAGACTAACGTATGCCTTATAAGAGAATATTCTTATTTTAGATATTACAATGTATTTTACAAAAATGAATATTAATTACTAGGTGGGCCCATTGTTGAAGGGTCCCCTTATTGATTTTGTAGAAACTCTATTGCCTTTTTATGTTGTTCTTTGATGAAATCCATGTCCATAGCTGGCTTCATTAGACAAACCTCTTCCTGATTAGCCAAGTCATCCAAGTCTTGGTCATCCCTAGCCATGGCTTCTTTTATGTTCCTTGCCTTTGTAATTTTCTCATCTACTATGTAAATCATGTCCAAAACTCTTATGTTGTCCCTCTTAGACTAGCCCTAGATTTTGCTCCTAACTGACTACATGACTAAAGTGACCCTATGTTTGAATTTAGCTTCATCAATGATTCTAATTATAGTGGTTTTGGTAGGATTCAACAATATAGTTCCTAGGAACTACTCAACCAATCCCTTATCATCTACTAAAATCCTATTCAATTTCTTTTTCCAAATAGTTAGACCTTGGACCTTGGATACTATTATTCCTAGTATATTGTTTAAATGTGCTAAGCTAATAGTCCTAAACTTAGGAATATTATTCCTAATCATAATGTCAATGAGATCCCTAACCTAGGTCTCTATCTTTTGCCAGTCTGATATTAACTCCTTAGCTACTTCACCCTACTAGCTTAGGGAATCTTGCCTTAGCTTTATTAAACTTAAAGAATTAAACATATCAAATAATGAGGCCTTAAACATGTCCATCATGGTGTCAAGGATTGACAAAATATCCTAGTTTTCTAAGTTCTCTTTTTCTCTTTCCATGTTTTGGATTCTTTATTTCATCCCTTAGACCCCAGCCTTTGCTTGAATTAATTGAGCCTCAATCAAGCTCTCAAAATCCTCTTAATGTATAGTAGCCTCATTAAGTTTTTGTTCTCTCATCAGGGTTAGACCTACAAAGGGTTCCACTTTTTGGAAAGTGAATTATTTAGTACCCATCATAACTTTCCTAGTGGTGACTCTTTCCAATCCAACTATATCTAGATTAAACTACATCTTGGTAAATGACCATGTGAATTTTAGAGGATCTAGGAACTTCACACCTCTGATGCCTAATTCTTCAAGATCATCCATTTTCTTCTTCTCTAGTCCAATAATCACCACAATTATTCTTTATTCTTATTTGTTAACCATAGCCCTAATCCATGGCATCATGTCATCATGCACTTCAATATTGACAACCTATGTGAGTATCCATGAGTGAGAGAGAGAAGGAATATTTTGAAATTTCTCATAAATAAACTAGTCAAGGATGACTAGTCTATGAATGGGGAATTCATCACTAAATAGGTTTATCTCACTAATTGGGTGTGTGAGAGTCAACCTTGGTCTTTTGGGCCCAACAGGGACCAATGTCATTTTTGCTTTCCTCTTTTCCTTAAGATCTATTAGGATTTTACCAAGAGCAAGCTCTTTCCCTTTCTCTTCCTTAGGATCCCCTATTTTGACTTAGCCTCTTTAAATTATTCTTCTTCCATGTCAGTGTCATATACCTCTACAAGTTCATTAAGGGTACCTTCAACTGTCTCATCCAGCTCCAAGGTAATCATATCTATGTGGTCAACAAGGGAAGGTGGCCTTTGGATTTATGTTGAAGATGAGGGCTATTCCCTAGGTCTTTCTTCCAATTTCACCTCTTCTAATTTCTCCTTACCATGGCCTTGCTCATCCTACCTTATAAAATTTACCCCTAAGGATGTGGTTGTTCCACTTTAGGTAGTTCTTAAGATGTCTTAGATGGTCCAAGAAGTAACTAATATTAGAGAGGGTGCATTTACAATGCCTCTCTAGATGACATGTCATTTTTTTTTCAATCTATGTCCAAGTTTGAGGTTGTGCCCTTTGATCCTATCTAATACCTCTTCATAATTATTAGGCTTAATGTAAATGGTGTCATGAACACCGAGCTGATGCATGTATTCAAGATTAGGCAACTTCTTCTCCTTTAAATGATTGCTTATTATGCTTTTTGGGTCCCACATTTTGAGATCATCAAGTTGAAACCCAAATGAGTCCCTATGCTTGGACATGGTATCAACCTATTTAAAATATTCAAGTATAGTCCTCCCAATAATTAAAGGGAAGGGGTGAAGAAGACCCTTTCTCTTCTATTTGAAAATTCCATCAATGTTATGGATGAACTAGGATGAAATGTATTTTTTAGTAAGTTTACTTGGAACATACACTAATAATCTATAAGGCCAAGACATGATCCCCTCATTCTTGATGATTATACAATTATGGTAGAACTAGATGTCACCCATCATTTTAATATATTTCTTGATTAGTAAATGGATTCTAGGCATGGGAATACACGTAATAGCCTCCACTATCATTGGGTAGACATAGTCATAAATAGATCGCATATGGTTCTTATACTTAAATATGTGTAATTTGGTGTAATGGTAGGAAATAGTATTTTGACCTTTAGATGACTAATTCTTTATGCCAAGGAAGTTGATAGAGTCAAGGTCATCTAAGAAATATGACATCATATAAAATCGTTTATCATTTTTCCTTTTGATGGCAGTGAACTACCTGGCCAAGAAGACACTAATCAAGTCTTCAAATAGTGGGGTAAGCTTCTCTTCCACCATGTAATACACATAGGGGACCCATATTTTGCTTACATAGGTGGTTTTGGGGGCTCCCATTGCTTGATTTAATAGCATTATTTTTACTCTAATGCCTTCCATAAATTAGACTATTGGGATCTTACCTTTAAATTACCTAAAGATATGGGGTCCTTGGTGTAACCAAGGGATAATTATGGTGTCTATGTCATATTTGGAGATCCATTCTTTAATTTTGGACAAGTCTATATGGGGGATTAGGAGCTTATAGTATTTTTCAAAATCTATAAGGGAAATATAATCTACCTTCTTGGAATTCCCATCCTAGATGATTTAATCATTATCTACCCTAAAATCAACAAAAATAGGAGAAAGGACATCTATAAAATGTAGTACCTCAAGCTTTGTAATGGAATAGTGAAAGATGATCATCTGAATAGTGACCAAGTCATAATGCCTCTGGCTCACCATGGAAATTCTCTACTCTTCCTTTGTGATGGGTTTTAGCTCTTCCACCATGAAGAAAAGTTCAGACTAATTCATAATTCTTAGGGAATTTAGAGACACAACATATAATTTAGTGTCTTTAAAGATTCTTCCATCATTATTTATGGATAATTAGAATTATTTATGCTCTTTTAGTTATTACCTATGGGCTACCATGGTTTCTAATTTTACAAATTATTTACCTAGATTGTGAATTGGTCTTTGTGGTAGCTCATTAATACTCAAAACATAATTAGGCTCTCTTTGGATTGAATTTTGATGAAATAAATTTAATTGGGTCACTTTTATTTAGGATTTATGGTTTTAGAGCTTTAATGGTAGGATATATCTAGACTTTGGTTTATACGTGCTTTTGATTTGATTTGTACCTTTGCCTTTATACCTTCATGTTTTTTATCCCAAAATATCTCTTGTTTTGTTTTTTTCTACTTTCATGATGATTATGTGGCATTGATCTATACCTTTCATGGAATTTTTCATAAATGCCTTCAAGCACTAACCATTGGTATTTGAAATGCCTTATTTGCTTTACTCTGTCAGATTAAAATCTTATACTAGCATGAGTCATTAATTATAATTCAGGTCTTTATTTATGATTGGATGCTTTTTTTTCTAAGCCCTATGGTTATGAGACTTGGAATTCTTATGTGCCTTACTATACCCCATATCCCATGTCAATAATTTTTTGAATAAGCATTATCCATGTAGTGAGATTGTGGGCCTTTGAAAAGTCATGGGTACCTTTTCACCATTGGATCATAGAGCATGATAAATCGAGGACCATCATATCATCCATTAGTTCCACTTAAAATGGGATTTTTCATGTGTCAATCCCATACACTCTTAAGATTCCATTAAAAGTTCCATAAGATCTTCACATCATTAGATCATCTCCTCATGATGACATCTAAGCCATCGATCTATAAAGATGCTTGGACTTTAAGTTAGAATGTTATTAAAGTAGGACTTAGGCTAAGATTTATTGTGTGTTTATTAAGCATAAAAAAACCTTAGGCTAAGGGATTTACATCTAAGTAATTTGAATTACATATAAATGGGACCATGGGTAAATTTTTTAAGCTAATGTTTACATTGTGTTTAATAAACACAATGTATGCATTATTATAAAATATTTATGCTAAGGATTTATAAAATATGTTTAAATATATCAACATTATATAATGGTCTAACATTAAATATAGTTTTATTGCATTAATAAATTCATTAAAACCCTTGGTTAGAGGCATTAGGTCTAAATTCTATGTTATAAAGAATCTTAAAAAATAAGACTTTGTATGAGTCTATAGTTTAAGGTTCATTGTGAAAAAATACATTGGGGACCTTAAAGTATAAACTTAGAATAGGTTCATTTTTTCATTTATTTAGATCATAATACCATCTCTATATTTACAGATTGAAGGTTTCCCTTGTTTGATTATCTTTTAAGGGCTTTCATTATTCCATATGGTAATTCATGAGCTTCTTATCAACATTTTTTGAGTGCATTTTGATCAGGAGATGGATAATTCACTAGATTAATTTTTATGGTCTCGTGGATGTCAAATACATCTTTGTAGATGTCAAATGATAGTCATATAAATGTTAATTTTAAGATAGTGAAATTTTTAATTTAATGGGATTAAATTTGATGATCACACAAACATCAAATATGTCCTCATGGATGTTAAATGACAGTTGTACAAATGTTAATTTTAAGCTAGTGAAACTTTTAATTTAATGGGATTAAAGTTGATGATCACGTGGAAATCAAATACATCCTCATGGACATCAAATGATAGTCATGTGAATGGCAATTTTAAGCTCATCAAATTATTGTGACCCAATGTGAGAGTGTTATTTGACACCTCTATAGGGATTCCAAAGATCTTGGTCTTAATTCACTCTATTGGATCAATATCCATGAGCAATAAAGAGTCATAAGATCATGATCCAAGAACTTTTTCATGATTGGTTTGTTTAGCAAGTGCGACCTATGTGCCTTTGGTCATCAAATGTAAGGGTGCCATGTGTTGATCTTGTAGGCATTCTGTAATCCTTTGACTTTTCAATTGTGTCTCACTCTATCTGAATGGGTCTTTATAATGAAGCAAGAATCATTGATCATGATTTTAGAGCTTTAATGTGATTGGTCCAAGGTGTTATGTGCAAGATTATGTCAATATTTCTTCATAGTATCTTATTGAAAGGTTGTGAAGAATCATAAGCCATTGGATCATTTGATTTACATGTCCTTTAAGTCCATGTTTAGGCCCTTCTTGCTCTATCAAATTGAATACCATGATAAAGTGAGGGTTGTTGGATCCTGAAAGATGCAAGGAAGTTAAGTTAAGACTATGGCGATATAAAATACTTAGGATAAGGTGTTAAGACTAAGGTATTGATTGTATTAATAAATACATTGGGGCCTTAGGATTAAAACCTTAGGTTAAGGTATAAATTAAGGGACTAAGATAACATAAAAGAGGACTCAGTGAATCAAAACATAGGCTAATGTGTTAAGACTAAGGTCATACTTGTATTAATAAATATAATGGGGATTTAGAATTAAAACATTAGGCTAAGGTATATTTCAAAGGGAAAAAGATATGAAATTTTGAAAGGACCCTACAAAATGAATATTAACCCTAGCTAGAAACTTAAAAAGGGGAAAACAATAAAGGGGACCAAGCATTATAGACTACGCTCTAGTTGCGTTAAAAAAACACAACTAAGCTTAAAACATGAATTTTATACTTAGGTCCAAAATGGATTTTAAAGGGTTCCAGCGAACTTAGTTCCCACCAATATTCAAATTTGAACTGAGGGTTTTTCTAGGGTTTTAGAACATGAATTTCTTAGGAGAAAACATCATCAAACCTGCAACTAAAAGCCACAAAGACCATTTATTAGCACTATTAGCCAAAATTAAAGCACAATATAACTATGTAAAATTACTTTTAATAAAGTGGATGATCTTCAAATTCTACAAATGATCTTAACATGCAATATTTTCATGTTCAAATTTTAGGTTTTCTCAAGGGTCCCAATTATCAAAAATGGGGGTATGTTGGCCTCAACACATTCTTAATCAGTTTTGAAACTTATATATAAGTCTAAAAATACTAGGTTAAAAGGTTACAAATTTAAATCTTCATAAAAATAACTATCCTCTTTATTTACTATATACAAATTTGGCTATTATTAAAGTTTGTAAGTGATTCGACCCAATAATATAAACAACCATATTCCTAATTTTTTTCCAAAAGCTTTTCTTGGAATAATATTTACTCTAAATATCATGCTTAAATAAATCCTTAATTAATTTAATCCTTAATCCACGTGGAAATAAAACATGTACACTAGGCACTATGGATTTAATAGTCTTTTTTTAGATAAAGAAAGGTATGTTCTTGTAAGGCATTGCCCCAACCTCAAAATCCCATAAACAAATTTATGTGTTATAAAATTCAAATACAAACCCTATCTTCTAGTTGTGCCCATAGATAAGTGACACCAATATGCTTTATTTAAGTTAACCATACCCATTTAATTACAATGACTCCTTAAAACTCATAGGCTGAGTAAAATAATATAAATGAACTCAGTTAAATCACACATGCTATAAAATCATGATGTCATCATCAAGAAATAGATATATATACATAATAAGATATAGTTACGTAGTATCAATATTTAGTGACATAATATTTGGTGATCCTCTTATCCATCAATATATTTTATATAATATGTTATAATTAAAATAAACAATGATTTAAAACTTTAATATTGGCTAAGAAATGGTTATATGGTGATGCTAATTAACATACAAATATGAATTTTACTAGTTTAGCAACCCACTAATAATATTAATTAATGATTTAATTATATATCAAGTGTGGTCTCTTTTTGTTTGGTCTAATTTAATTATTTATTTACTTTTTTAAATTTTTGATAGATATCATACTTGTTCTCCTACAAAATAATATTACTATTTTCTATGCCTAATGGAGGCATCAAACACATGTATATATCTTAGAAAATCCTTCCCATGGGGTTTTTTTTGAGTGCATCATAAAACATCAAAATAATTCTAGCATAAGACAATCTTGACCTGATAGTTAGGCATTTATGGCATTAAAAAATGATATTATAGGGAAGAATCTATGTCAAAAGTAGATGCAATCTTTCTAGATTGAAACATTAAAATATCTCAAATAATCTATTTTGACTTGTGTTTAGAAATTTTTTTCTTTGTTAAAATCTTAAATAAATAATCACACTACCTAAAACTAGCATAATCAATATTTTAAGTCAAAATTTTCAATCGAGTCTCTTTATATTGTCCTGCATCCTATTGATGGGCCTACATTCTATAAATAACATTTTGCTAGATATAGTGTGTAAATAAGAGTAAATTTTTTTAAGCTTTGATGTCTTTCAGATATGTGATTTTATTCATGATTTCATATTCTTGGTTGTCACTTTGATTCCTCACCGTCTACTATGCATATTTCACAAACACAATGGTCTATACTTATTTACAACCCTATAGTTATATAGATGGTTTGTAATATGGTCATTATAACTTTTAGCTGAGGTTTGAATGTAAAAGGATACCATAACATTAAATTTTCTATTATACATTTCAGATGTATACAACTAGAATATAAGGATTCATACATATAGATAAAGACACACCACTAGAATATAAGGAATTCATACACATATAAACACAAAAGTATTTATTACACAAATACACAGAAATCAAGTACTTTTACTACCTATATTTTCTTCTTATTTGATTGTATCCTTTTCCTTTATCCTTTTCCTTTGTATGCTCTTATTTTTCTCCCTCTGCTACCCCTTTTCATATTCCAAAACACTTATGATCTTCCTTTCCACAACCAAACAAGTTAAAAAGGGCGTAGTCCTCTTTAAAGATTTTTCTTGTTTTTTAATTTTAAAACTCTCTTTTTGTTTTATTTTTTAAAAAAAGACCTCTTTTCTATTTTTATGTTTTTACTTTACATGATTTTTCATAAATATATAATTTTCTTTATTTTTTCTTTAGTCACTTTATAAGGTTTCACATTTTAATTTTATAATTATTTAATAAGAAATAATTACTTAGCACATCATAATGATTTAATAATAATTCTACTAATATTTTAAATTAGTAATTAAGTAATAAATCACACAAAATTTATTATGCACATGATATTAATTCCACACTAGGCATAACTCAAAATTGACACACACTACTATGTTCACTTAATAACTAATTTTGATTATGTAATTCTTATATTAGCCTACTTATACTGGTAATTTGATCCCTTAGAGTCTCACAAGTGTAAATACTTATTTCTTTCGATTGAGCATGTAGGCACACACCCTGTAGAGGAGAAGTGTGGATAGGCTAAGTATGGGCATTAATAACAATAGTATAGGGTGCTTCATTTCATGGAGGAGTGATCTCATGGACATGGTTAGATTAAAACTAGTTATCAACCTCATGGATATGAGGAGGAGAAGGAGATTCATTCCTCTATAGAAAATATGTCATTGAAACATGAAACATACTTATTAGCTTATGTACTAAATCCTCTATATGTGTAATGGTTTGTCTCTTAATGTAATTATACATAAGAGAAAGATAACATGATATGAAATAATTAAACTGATTTAAAGTATCATGTGCATATGTGTTATAACTTTTGAATTCATTCCAAATGAAAGAAAATAAACATGCAAGAGAAGTTAAAACACTTTGTATTGAAAAATAATTAACTTCATCTGCCATTATTATCATGATTATATGAAATGTAAAATATAGGGATTTGAAATTTGAGCATGGGTCTTATAAGGTTGGAAACATAAACCCTAAGGTTATTTAGGGTTAGGGTGTGTGGAATATTCAAAATAAGTAGGATTCACCAAGTGATTTAACTTTTTATGAATTTAAAGAATGTAAATCCTATGTTTTTAAAGAGATGAGTATAGTAAATTAGGGTCTAAATATGCAATAAATATAGTGACTAATATGTAATAGAATTGAATTAATTTAACCTTTCAAAAAATATAAATAAATAATGTAAATAAGAACTTAGCTTTAAAATGATTGAAACAGGAGATATAGAGGATAAAAATAGAGGTAAAGACTACGCTGAGTGTCACAAATAGGATCCAAGTGTAAAAACCCATCTTCAACAAAAACACCCTAATTGGATAGTAGTACCATGTGGCACTAGTGTCCCTATTTTGAAAATAGTGTCCTTTATGTAGAACTATTCTACGTTTTTGGATGTGCCTATGTCTATCAAGCCTATTCCTATGCACATGAGTTTTGGATATTTGTATATGACCTATTTTGATTGATTTTATGATCAATCCCTAATCCTCCATGTTGATAAGGCATCTAGTTAATATAAGTAGTAAAGTGTATTATTAGTAGGGTAGGATAGACATACTCAACACCCCATTGTGATGAGAGTTTCCTACATACCAATATTCCAAATAGGGATCAAGCCTAATGTATTTCTCCCCACCTAAGTGTCAGTGTAAGTGCAAGTGAAGCTAGTATGATTATTTACTTAAGTTCTTTAAATATGGTTAAAACTATAAATCTAAGTAGCATGAGATTAGGAATTTTGTATATGGTTGCATGTAGAAGTAGGGAGGAATAGGGATTGATAACCTTAATTTTATATAACCTATTCTGATTTGGTATGTTTAATTTGGATCCGATTACCATCTAGTGGTTAGAGGGATAAAATTCATGTATATATACTATTCTGGTACTTGTGTGAGTGTTAAAATAGGTCTAGACTGACCCTAGGTGGTCTTACATTTAAAAATATATTTGTTTCTAGAGAAAGGAGGGAAAGGACAATATCTCCAAAATTGGGACACTAACACCATGTGGTGCTACTATCCTTATTATGGCACTATATTCCAAGTGGAAAAACCTATGGCACTAAGGGATATGATGTCAAAGTAAGGATTTGATACACTATTTTAGCAATGTCGAGGGATGATAATGGCCAACACAAAGGCTAGATAAATGTGTAAATAGGCCCTAAGATAGGTCTAGGGATAAGTTAGGGATGGGTGGTCTCAAAAAGCACTCTTAAAACTCAAGTGTCATTCTTATTTGATTACACACACATAAAAGGTAAATATTAAGTTATATATGCTATTTATAAGTTTTTTAATATGATTTCATGGTTTCATAATGGTTTGATATTTTCATGGATAAATGGAATGGAAAATATATTATTTTCTATGTTTTGTATTCCATATCAATTTTGGCATATACACATACAAACTTTATGTGGATAGACATTAGAGACTCAAAATAACCACAACCACTAGCCATGAGCACCTTTAATAGCTATCTGAGTCCACATGAAACAACTGGTCTAAGTGGACATTTTATAAAACATAAAAGTTTTGCTAGTTGTCATCTCCAACTATCTTCTAATTCACTCAGTGATCTCCAATAGTGATGTAACATTATGAGAATTTGTTATAATTATATGGTAAATCCATAATACCATGTTTTCATTATTATATTGTATGGTCATATGGTTTTATCTATCATACTATTCTTATTGTCTTCATCAAAGTTATGTCACTGTATAAGATCTTATTATTGTAACCATTATGTATTTATTCAAATAATAAGAATATACCTTCCCTATATAAGTAAAATATTTGAAGTTTATTATTACCATTAAATAATATATCATAAAAATATAATGATCAAGAGTGACATAATTTTTACAATATTTTGTACTTTTATGTAACAATCATCTTATTGCTACAAAGTTTGATTAATGAAATTGAAGTGATTTGAGTAAAAGTATTCATAATCAAAGAATGAATTTGAACCTTAAGTCCAACCAAGGAGGGCCCACTTTTGAGAGTTTCTATGATAATAACATACTTATATTTCAATTTAGTTGTGTGTTTACATTCTATATTGTGTGTGTCTTTTGGTTTCCATAGAATTAATTAAAATTAATTTTTATTGTGTGATTGATAAATTATATTTAGTTTAAATTATAATAATCTTAGAAAACAATATTGATTTAATTTATGTTCTAATTCCATTTATGAAATTCCCATTTCATGTAAGTTTGTTTACCTTATGCCATTTGCATTTCTATAAAGTATGTTTCTTATACTCAACTATTAGTACCTTGAGATTTTAAAAGTGTATAGTGTGCATATATGGTTATGACATATTAATAAAGTATACATTCCCCAGGTTGAAAATTTAATGAACAAACATTATCAATAAACCAAATGGTTTCCCCTTTAGAGTACATAAATAGATTTATATGTATAGTGATTGGATTGTGTTAATTTAATTGGGGAGTTGATATTTATAGTAATTATGGAACCATTATTGAGGAATGTTTCAAACACTATACTCTCCAAAGGTTAAGTAATATTTCATAATTTCATAGAAGTGAATTTTCCTTATTTTTATAGTAAACTTACGCACTTTCTAGTGTAGTTTTTTTTCTAGCATAAAATTTCTTTCTTTCAAGAGTGAATTTACTCCTTTATAAGTTAGATTTAAAATTTATAAAAATTAGAATAAACACATAAAAATCTCCTTTTGAAACTAACCCTATGTAGGGTAGGGTATAAAAACACAAAAATAAGGTGTAAGTGTTTGTTTGCAACATGAACAAAGTTACCTTGGAAGAAATTTTAATAAAAGACTAAGATTATCTATAGAATAAGAATTTAGGGGATAACTTGCAACAATAAATATATCACCTAAGAAAAAGAAACATTACCTATAGCAAAAGAGATATCACATATAGGAATAGAGATATCACCGGCAATTATTGTAGTTGATTCACACTAGCTATTGGAGGCATAATAAGTAATAATAAAGTATTTATTAGGTGAACTAGTAAAATAATATGAGAATAAAGGATATGAAGATCCTAATACATATGAGAAGGAATTATTTTTACCATCCTAAAGAGTTTATGTTTGGCCAACCTACACTTAGGAATATTGTATTTAGATCCATCCACCCTCACATAAACTCCTCTCCAAAATAGAACTGAGATCCTTTCTAACTCCATATAAAACTATAAAACCTTCTTAACCTACTGACTTAGACAAACAAAATTTCTTAATTGAATTTCGAAAATTATTTTTGAGAATCCTCACTTCATCACCCCTAGATCCATGATGAAGACATACCCAAAATTAATATTAGGAATCATGAGGGCCATTATGTGTTTTTGGTCATGCCTTTTGGGCTAAAAAATGCACCATCTACCTTTCAGAGTTTGATGAATACTATTTTTAGGCCATTTTTGAAGAAATTTGTTCTGGTATTTTTTTTATGATATCCTCATCTACAATAAATATTGGAAAGACCATTTGCACCATGCAAAACATGTAATCTCAATTTTTGAACAATATCATTTGTATGCCAAGCCTTATAAATTTACTTTTTGAGCTTGTGAGGTTGATTATTTGGGTCTTCTAGTTTCACATACAGGAGTAAAAGTGGAACCTAAAAAATTCCAAGTAATGGTGGATTGGCTGATTCCTAAGAGACTCAAATAACTAAGGGGATTTTGGGGGTTAACTAGTTACTATCATAGGTTTTCCAAAATTTAATGTATCATTGTAGCCCCACTCACATATTTGTTGAATAAAGACTCTTTTCAGTGGATTGATACAACTACCAGGGTATTTGAACAATTGAAATTGGCAATTTGCACCATTCTCATGTTGGTTACTCCTAATTTTTCCAAAACTTTTGTGGTTGAATGTGATGCATCTAGGTATGGCATGGGTGTTATACTCATGCAATAGGGTAGACCACTTGCATTTGAAAGTCATCAACTAAAAGGTAAAAACTAACACAAGCCCATTTATGAGAAGGAAATGATGGCTATTTTTCAGTAGTCAAACAATGGAGGCCTTATTTGATGGGTCATCACTTTCAAGTAAAGACTGATCATGATAATCTCACATATTTTTTGAAATAAAGGTTATCATCTGAAGAACAATAGAAATGGGTAACTAAGATGTTAAGCTATGATTTTGAAATAGTTAAGAAGAAAGGCAAGGACAATGTAGTGGTAGATGCACTATCTAAGAAGGATGAAACAATTGAGGCCTTGCTATATGCTATGACCATTTTGTAGGTAGATTGGATAGAGGAATAACAATCAAAATGGGATAAGGATAGTGATACCCATTATTTGATTCAAAATAATCAACAAGGTTTGTTTGGATTTGAAAAATTCACATGGAAGGGTCATGCATTATGGTATAAAGATAGATTATACCTATGTAAGATTTCTATTCTTAAACAAAAAATCCTTTAAGAACTTCATGAAACTCTAATTGAGGGTCAATCAAGATCTTTTTAAACCTATCATAGAATTAAGAAGGATTTTTTTGGGAAGGACTTAAGGGGGATGTCTAAAAATATGTGGCTGAATGTATGATCTATCAACAAAATAAAGGAGAAATTATGAAAACCCTAGGTTTTTTGTATCCTTTATCCATCTCAAGCCAATGTTGGGAAGAGGTGTTTATGGATTTCATTACATGGTTACCAATATTTGATGGTTAAAATGTTGTCATGGTTGTGGTATATCATCTTAGTAAGTATTCTAATGTCTATTCTTTATCATAGCTATTTGTTGCTAGTATAATAACTTATATATATTTTTTAATATAGTTCAGAAATTTCATGGTACCCCTAGGATCATCGTCAGTGATCAAGATCCCATCTTCACTAATAATTTATAGAATGATTTATTTGCGTGTTTGGGCACGAAGTTAGCTCAGAATTCATCCTATCATCCTCAATCTGATGGACAAACTGAGGTAGTCAATAAATGTCTAGAAGGATATCTCTAATGTTTTATTTATGATAAACATGATAAATGGGTTCATTGGTTGTCACTTGTTGAATGGTGGTATAATACTTCTATTCGTAGTTCTTCTAAAATGTCTCCTTTTTTGGCACTATATAGATACCACCCACCATCCATAACTTCAACCTTGAAGGTCCATCCTAAGTTTTGTGTAGTTGAAGAACATATTCACCATCAACAAGAGGTCCTTGTCAATTTGTGTGAAAATTTAGCCATGGCCCAAAATCACATGAAATAGCAGGCATATCAACATAGGAGTGAGAGGCAAATTGACATTGGCAATTGGGTTTTCTTTTGCTTATAGCCATATAAGCAAATGTCTTTAAAGCAACATAAAAAGGATAACAAGCTATCCCTTAAGTATTATGGGCCTTATCAGATCTTATAGAAAATTAGTAGTGTGGCCTACAAGTTAGAGTTTCCTTCCTCTACTCACATACATCTATTATTTCATTTATCATGCTTGAATAAATTCATTGGACATAAGTGGTTACCCAAATTGAGTTACCAGAATTAGATGAGGAAGGAAGATTTATTCTTGATCCTGAGGTGATTCTTTAAATACACACTAAACAGTTCCAATCTTGAGTGATTAAGGAGTACCTGATCAAATGAAATAATCTACCTTGTGAATATATTACTTTGGAGGATGTATCCTTTATGAAACAACATCTAGATTTGACTCAACATTAAGGACAATTTTGTATTGAAGGGGAGGCATGTTATGCCCTTAACCTTTGGCGTGTCTTGAGATATGTGTGGTTAACTTGTGGCTTACATACCTATTTTATATTCTTGTTACATTTCTCTATGTTCTTAGTTAGGGTATCCTATGAAATAACCATGGCTAAGTAGACTATATATAGGAGATAGTGGTTACTATTTGATAATCTTGTTAAGTATTCTACTCTTAGTGTATTTTTATGGAGGTTGCCCCCTCAAAGTGGATTTTCTATATTATCAAATATTCTTCTCTACTATTAATTGTTGTTGTGTGATCTCTCATATTTGCTTATTTTGTGTGATATAAAGTCATTCTATGTGAACATCTAATTAATTTCATTACATGAGAATCCCATACAAAAAAACAAAATCAAAACTACATTGTATGCTCCTAATCATAAATATCAATTGAGTGAATAAAATAAAAATTAAAACTAAAAGAATCATAATATTGCTATGAAAATTTATATTCAAACATTTGACCAAAATCTAAACTAATAACTAACTGGATAATGGGAATAGTCCTCCATCCTCTAATCTTAAATGTGACACTTATATTATGTCAATCATAAGGATCCTAATATAACTATGAAGGATGATAGGTTCTATCATAGGTCAAGCACAAGATGAAATTTTGAACCATTTCATTTTGATGGTGTTGATTTCCACTAAAAATACACATTTACATATCATATTCAATCAATTTATTTCTAAAACCATAAAAAGAAGTTTAAAATCATATAATTGACCATTCATAAGTGTCTAAAACATCCAAAACCTATAAATTGATTATTCATGTAACCAAATTTGAACTTGGTTTGTTGAGAAAAGTGTCATAAGGCAAGATACTCAATGACAAATGTGACAATGTTTGTGACCAGAAGAAAATTTGAATAAAACTATAACTTTAAGGTTTGAACTCTTTATCTCTCTTTTGAAAATATTGTAGACACCACAAATGTGTCTATACCTTGGTTCTCCCCCCTTGTCCACCTCAAACCCATATCCTAACCCTTGGCCTTAGTCCCCTCCACTCATTTGATTAAAATAACTTAAATATTTCAATTAAGTGGCCCCCTTTCCACCTCACCCTTGCCACCTTGGATCCTCCCTTGGATCCCTCCACCTCCCTCTTAGCCTTTATTATGCCAAATCTTCTCATTATCTTCCTCCCGCGCCCATTTAAGCATCCTCATGACCGTTCTTCCCAAAATCCCTCACCCGACGGCGTGCAAGAATAGGCAGAGGCTATTTTTAGTCTCTGCCCCCATTCTGCCACTACCGACGTCAGCGACCCTTCAGTCGACGTCGGCGATCCTGACAGCGTCGACAGCCTTCAAGACTCCTTTTTGCATCCATTCCATCCCCTGGCCCCTTGATCTCGCAAACTGAATTCTCTTGGCATTTTGGCATTCTACTCTTCTCCCTCTAGACCTCATGCAATAGCAGCAACAGGTGCAGGGATTCTTGAGCAGAGATTTAGTCTTCTGTGGTCTCAACAATAGCTCTCCCACTCTTCATTTAGCAAGCTAAAAAGGTAAGCATAGTCTGTTATTTCATTTCATTTCTTTTCTTTAGTGTTCAGTTATTTGGTATCTGCTGTCTCCCACTCCCTCTGTCCTACCCCCTGAGAGGCTGAAAAGCCTTCTCAAGTCCTATCCTCTGTCCATCTCCCTTTCACCTGTCATCCTTTCAGTACAATCCCAGATAACTCCCTCATCCCTCCTACCAACAAAGACCCTGTACAGGGCACCTAATCAGAACCAGACCATTCCCCAGTCCATTCAAAGTCATCCCTAAACTCTGTCTCGACCCTGTTCACAAACCAGACTTGTCCACAGTCTAGAAACCAACCAGACCCGACTACAGGCCACTGCCCCGACCGACGCCGATCACTTCCCTGAACCGACGTCGGCAGGATAACTGAACGTCGGCAGACCAGATAACCGACGCCGGCAACATTCCCGACCTCGGTGACTGTCATCAGCCCGACAACTCCTTTCAGGTAATCATTTGTCTTTTCTTTCCTTTCTAATTTGTTTATCACTTTTGTATTCTGGCATTCTGTATTTCCTTGGTCTTTTATCTGTCTGTTATCAGTGGGTTGACCTCCCTTGAGGAAGTTTTTACACTTTTGGGAACAAGCTTTCGCTTGGCAACCCACTGCCTATCCATCTAACATTTTCTTGTCCAAGTTCTTTTTCTTTGCAGGTGTCATTCCTCCACAGCCAAAGAGGGGTGCTCACAAGCGTCTGGATTACGGTGCGCAGTCTATATCCAGGTACTTTTAGCCTTGTCCATTTCTTTAGTTTCTTTATTCATCTTTTGAATGTAGAAAGCGAATTAGCGATAGAAACAAATATATTTACAAAATCTTATTATTCAACTCATCTTTGACCAAATTAACAACATAAAAGGAAAAATTTATATTTATCCCTTATTTTCTTAAGTAAAAAAATAAAATAAAATATATTTGCATGGTAAATAGAAGTTACTCAGATTTGTTCTTGCATATAACCAATTTACAACCTATCTTCCTTATGAGATCTACGTCAATAAAAAACATTGTAAAGGTAGATATAAATCATAAATAAATCATGTATTCATTGCTGTTATTTTATTTATGCATCATATTTTCTTTACCAACACTTCGTACATTGCACAAAGGTCATAATGCTACTTTTAACACTACAAACCACTTCAAACACCATGAAAATGATTCAAACACCATAAAATTGGATACAAAGACATGCAAAAGAATTTTTATAAGTTATCTGTTATATTTCTACATCTTCAGGGCATTTTATATTGTACAAATGCAACATGATAGATTTTGGGCTTAATATGATTCAAATATTATAGGCTTACTCTCCAATGCTATAATCATAAGTGTCATAAAGAATTATAGGATTTTAAAATAGAATTATTTAGGTCATGAGCCATAAAAAATGAGTTTTATAGGATTTGGTCCATAAAAATAGGGTTTGGACTGAAATATACAATATAAATCCATATAATGTGAATATTTTGAAGATTTTGGGTATATAAAATCAATTTTTGAATCCTTTGGTTTGTGATACCTCAAAATTGGCTACAAATATTGTTAGGGTGTAGAGCTAAAAGCTTCACCTAGATGCAAACATGGAGGAGGGTTGCAGTGTCACAGTTGCCGACGTCGACAGGCCACACCGACATCAGGCAGGGGTTGACAGAAGAGCAACTGACACCAGCAGGAGTTAACCAACATCAGTCACCTCTAAGCAAACAGGGACCGACATCAATTGCCTATGCAGTTTTAGAACTGCTATTGATGGACAATCAATTTGTTGAATGGGTTGTTTGCATGTAAAGACTAGTTTAAGTCTTTGAGCCTCTTGTCTAAATTAGTGTATGCATGAGATATATATAATAGACTCATGGGCTGTATTGTAAAGTGTAGAACTAGAAGAGTTCTTCCCATGATAGAATCAAGTAGGATTCTTCATGTATGTAAGATCAAGTTTGGTCTACAGGGTGTTGCAAGATCATGGTGGAGATCTACATGTGATAAGTAAGATCAGGTTGGTCTACAGGGGTGTGTGTATGTGAGGGTCAAAAGGAGATCAGTGGGGGATCAAGATCCAAGGTGACAACAATACATCATGGATCAAGATCATGGTGAGATCTACTTGGAGTACCAATTTGTACTTGGTTGTACTGACAGTACAATGAGGTGAATAATAGCTTGTGTTAGTTGTGCGTTGTGACCTGTATTGAGAGAAGATTACTCTTGAGGTAAGATTACTGGTATGCCCACAAAGTGGAAGAAGAGTGTGATCTCTTTTTTGTAATTTCCTTCTAACTGAGTTGAATACAATTGTGTGTTGTCTCTCATATTCTGTGCTATTTCTCATTGATAGTTACTTGTACTTCTAGTTATTTTTGCATCTTAAGTTGCTTATACAATGGCAATCATGTGTGCTCTTAATTCTGACAAGTTGTGTTAGAGCTTTGGGGAACCTAGGTCCTATCAAATGGTATCAGAGTGAGGTTAGAGGTTCTTAGAGCAAGGTTTACTAACAGGTGGTTCAGATCTGGTTAGTGTTTGTTGATTACAGGCTACTCACAGGGGTTTCTATTTGAGTGGGAGTATAGCAATGACATAAGAAGGTACGCTGAGAATGAATAAATTTAGGCACATGATTAACACCACAAGGAGTGTGTGGGTAGTCTTCAAGATTGAGCTTGAAGAGGAATACAAGCCAGGATGTAGATTAGACAAAGTATTGGTATAGGTATAGGTGCAGCTGTTTATCTCTAAGTGGGAGATTGTTAGGGTGTGGAGCTAAAAGCTTCACCTTGATGCAAATATGGAGGTTGCTGAGTATGACAGTCGCTGATGTTAATAGGCCACAACCGATGTCGATTAGGGGATCAGTGCAAAGGAAACTAAAATTGACAGTATCGGCCGACATCAGTCACCTCTACTTAGACAGGGATCGACGTCAATCACTTGTGCGGTTCTAAAACTGCTGTTGACGAACAGTCAGTTAGTTGAATGGGTTGTTTGCATGTTAAATACTACTTCAAGTCTTGAGCCACTTGTCTAAATTAGTGTATGCATGAGATATATATAATAGACTCATGGGCTATATTGTAAAGTGTATAACTAGGAGAGTTCTTCCCATGGTAGAATCAAGTAGGATTTTTCATGTATGTAAGATCAGTTTGGAGATCTACATGTGATAAGTAAGATCAGGGTTGGTCTGCAAGGGTGTGTGTATGCAAGGGTCAAAAAGGAGATCAGCGGGGGAGCAAGATCCAAGGTGACAGCAATACATCAAGGAGCAAGATCATGGTGAGATCTACATGGAGTACCAGTTCGTACTCGGTTGTATTGACAGTACAATGAGGTGAACAACAGCTTGTGTTAGCTGTGTGTTGTGACCTATATTGAGAGAAGATTACTATTGAGGGAAGATTACTAGGAGCCCTTGAGGAGTGGGAAGCCTCAAAGAGGTGGAAGAAGAGTGTGATCTCTTTATTGTAATTTCCTTTTATAATGAGTTGAATATAATTGTGTGTTGCCTCTCATATTTTGTGTTATTTCTCATTGATAGTTACTTGTACTTCTAGTTATTTCCACATCTTAAGTTTCTTATACAATGGTAATCATGTGTGCTCTTAATTCTGACAAGTTGTGTCAGAGCTTTGGATAACTTATAATTTTGGAGGACATACAATTTTTATACATGTAATAAACAAATTATTTTAGTGATACATGAAATAAATAAAGGATGTCAAAAATAAAAAATAATTTCAACTTTCCCTCTCCTTCACATTTATTTTATTATTAAGTTTCCATATGACTTCATTCCTCTATAATATTGATCAAATACCATTATTAGGACCATGTATATACATGAAAATATGAAAAAATACATTTTTATTTTAACAATGGTTTCACATAAAGTAATATTTTATTATTTCAAGATGTTATTTACAAATAAGGTGAAACCTTGTAAAGATTTCATGGGTGGTTATGGGATCCAAAACAAATAACTCTTTTTTTTTTTTATTAAATTTATTTTCTAACAACTAAAACATAAAACAAATACTAATAAAATATAAGTAAATAAGCTTAGATCAACCAACCCAACAATTGGTAAAAAAATAACTTTGAAAGAATGCAAGGAAACTTACCTATTGAATAGTAGTCAATGGGGCCAAAGGTTTTATATATAATGATCCTACTTGTATATTTGTATAGGGTTGTATCTCTTTAGTTATTGTAGGAGCATGCATTATTACCGCCAATTAAGGTGATTGAATCCCCTTAAGGATGTTTTTTCTTATTTGGGGATCTACCTCCCCTTGAGGGGAATGTTCTTTTGATGGGCCCTCTTTTATTTATTATGGAGAGGTAGGATAACTATGTTTTAAGTGATAATTGAGAATTTTCTTGGGACCATTGTTGGATCACAACTTTGTTTTCCTCCTCCACTATATTATTTGCATGTACTCCGATGATTGAAGGATAATATTGTATTTATTGTGCTAACAATATAGGTATTCATTGTTAATTCAACCTAGTAAAAAATTCAAAATCATTTGTAACATTAATAAACATTGGATCATGCTTATAAATCATGTGTCCATAGGTAATGTTGATTGGTTTCTTCGTAAGGCCATTTAACTATTGCATGACCTTGTTTCTAGGGTCACAATCCTAAAATTATGCTTGACTCAACCCAAAAAGGAATTTACATTAGTAATTGATATTATTCAAGGATCATAACCTCAGTCTAAGGCTCCGTATAGAATGCTAAAAGTTGAGTTATTTAATTTAAAATCCCAAATTTAGGAGATGTTGGCCAATGTTTTGACTCATTCGAGTGTTTCATAGTGGGGTACACTGTTGGTTTTAGTGAATAATAAATATGTATCCCTTAACTTGTACATAGATTATAGGTTGTTGAATAAATTAGCCATTAAGAATAGGTATCACTTACCCTACATTGATGATATTTTTTTTCAAATTTGAGGTATGAAAATATTTTCCAAAATTGAACTTTGAGTTGGGTACCATTAGTTAAAGATTAGGGAGGAAAATAGTCCAAAAACAACCTTTAGTACTAGATACAAACACTATGAATTAACATTTATTCCTTTTGGGATAATGAATTCACCTAAAACATTTATGAATATCATGAATAGAGTATTCAAATATTACCTTGATCATTTTATGCTTGTTTTCCTTAGTAACATCATCATTTTCTCTAAAAGTGAAGAGGAACATATTAACCATATACATTTTGGTTTATAATGATTATGAATGAATAATATTAATGGTAAATTATCTAAGTGTGTATTTTTTAAAATAAGAGTACAATATCTAGGACATAGTATTTATGTATAAGTAATTTCAATGAATTTGACTAAGATTAGAGCCATCATGGAATGGTCAACACCTAAGAATGTGCATGAGGTGTGTCATTTTATGGGTTTAGAAGGATATTATAGGAAATTTGTGCCAAATTTTTTTAAGATAACAACTCTAATCACCTCTCTATAATGAAAATAACAATGATTTGTTTGCTCTGATAAGCGTGAAGAACATTTTCAAACCCTAAAAAGTAGACTTAATTCAACACCACTATTATATATTTCATATCTAAATGGTCATTTTATAGTATTAATTAATTCTTTAAGAGATGGTTTAAGAGGATTTATTATATAGGATGGTTTAGTTGTACATTATGAAACAAAGAAACTAAACTTTATGAGGCAAACTATGCCCCACATGACTTAGTGTTAGCCACCATACTATAGGCTTTACAAGTATGAAGGCATTACTTGTTGGGAAAACCTTTGGAGCTCAAAATAGATAACTTAGAGCTTAACTAAATAAATACCCAACCTAGCCTTAATGCTTAACAAAGATGATGGTTATAATTATTGTCATATTATGACTTTGATATTAGCTACATTAAGGGAAAGGAAAATAGTGTTGTAAATACCCTTAGCCTTAGATGCTACATTTCATCTTGGGCTACTATCAAGAGTACCTTTCAAGATCAAGTAGTAAATTTCTCCCTAGGAGATGAATTCTATGAGTAGGTAAAGAAATCTTTATCAGATGAGCCATAAGATCTTAGATATAAAATACTTCAAATTGAGGAATATCAAATTGAAAGATTATTATAACATTTCACATTCAAGACATTATGATGTAAATAATATCTTAGTAGATATAAAACAATTATATTTATGAAAAGGAATCAAGATAGATGCAACATAATTTATGTCAATATACCTAGAATGTCAATAGGTCAAGGCTAAACAAGTGCATCCTCTTGGGTTGTTTTACCCACATTCCACCAAAATAGAATGGAAAGTAATTAATATGGACTTTATCCAATTATTTCCTATGTCAAGGAACCATCATGATATGATATTGGTGGTTGTTGATAAGCTCACCAAAGTATCACACTTCATTCTAGGTAATTTGACATATGATGCACAAATTCTTTTCAAAATACTTGTAAAGGAACTATATAGATTACATGGGTTTCCAAAAAATATCATTTTAGATAGAGACTCTAAGATGACCTTAAGGATTTGGGAAATACTTAATGTTTTATTGTGTAAAAAACTAAAATTCATCACAAGTTACCATCTATAAATGGATTGACAAAATTAAAGAGTAAACCAAATCTTAGAGGATATTTTCAAGATGTATTGCATTGAATATTAATATAAATGGGAAGAATACCTACCATTGGCTGAATTTTCTCATAACAATTCATTTCAATTATCATTGAAGATGGGTTATTGTGAAGTAGAACACCAATTAGATGGGAGATATTAGAGGATAGAGTATTATTTTTCCCTGATATACTCACTAAAAAGGAATAACAAGTGAAACTAATAAGGAAAAGAATGGATAAAACAAATTATAGGAATAAAAACTATATTTATCTAAAAAGGATAGAAAGGCAATTCTCAGTTGGAGATAACATTTTTGTATGAGTTAAACCCCATAAGAGTGTCATTAAGTTTTGTAAATCAACAAAATTATCACCAACATATGTAGGACCCTATGAGGTTTAAGAAGTGATAATTTTTTTAATGAATAGACTTTACTCGACACCATATTTATTATAAAGTCTTCATGTATCTTATATTAAGACATATATAGTTTATCCTTCACATGTATTAGATTGGAATGCATTGTAGGTTATAGATAAAGATGTGATCATAGTAAAACCAATTATAATAATTGATACACACATGCTTATATTACATAACATAGAAGTATCACAATGCAAAGTTTAGAGGGACTAATATTTTGAAGATAGTGTTAGATAGGAGGATTATGAGGAATATTATAGGTCATTTCTTCATCTATTTCAATAATTTTCTATTTAACATTATTTTTATAACTTAAGTTTAAAACAAAATTCATCTAGATGATGACCTATTTTAGGGATATCTTACATATTTTTTGAATATTAAAAGATTACAATAGTATTAGGTAATTAATTAAACTAATGATTAATATTTTTTTGATTTTGATGATACATTTAGACATCTATGTGATTTCGTTTGACAAATATTCTATTTTATTTCATGACATAGTATGAATAGAGGAAATTTGTACATTTATTTGAAAATATTACATTTAGATGTATTAAAATCTTATTGTTATATGAACTCATTTGAATATTTGATTTGTCTTACAGTAGTTCATTTGATAGATATACATTGTGAGTATTTTATTATTTTATTTCAATCTCAAACTAACTACCATTTTATTTTACCAAGGTGATTTCAAGAATGTCCCACCCTCGTAGAGTGGAACATAGGGAGAGTATAAGAAGGGATGAGGATGTGGATACTAGTATTTGGGATAGAAAGATTGAAACACACACACACACACACACACACACACACACACAAACACACACACACACACACACACACACACACACACACACACACACACACACACACACACACACACACACACACACACACACACACACACACACACACACACACACACACACATGCCCTTACACTTTCATATGTTAAGTTGAATTTATATTGATGGATGTGTTGAATGTTTACTTTTACTATCTATCATTATAGTTAATATTGCATGTTTTTCATTGATTATGGGTCAATTAATTGATTTGTTGTGGAATAATTAGTTTGGAAATGGATTTTATTATTAATACAATTCATTAAATGTACTAATGTGCATTGGTTGTATGAACCTATGTGAAACCAATATATAAATTAAATTTTGGACTATTGAGTTATGATTGTGATGGGCCTATTTTATGCATTATAAATCTATAGACAATTGAATGTTTATTGAAACCATCTATTTGTTTTTAATTATATAATTGTTTCTATATGAGATTTCACTTTTCACATTCAAGAAAGGAAAATGAGAAACTAAGAAGAAAGGACGAGGGTTTGTACGTACTCAGATTGTAGACTTACGCACCAGATTTAGACGTTGTGAGAACTCCTCTTTGGTTGTGGAGGATGACACCTGAAAGAGAAAGTGACTAAAACATGAAAAATGTTAGATGCCAAGAAAGTGGACTGCCAAGCGAAGGCTTAGTCCTAGAAATGCAAAAAGGCTTCTCAGAGGATGACAGTCCACTGTTAAAAATAGAATATGTAACAAAAATAGAAATGAGAAATGATAAAAGACTAAAAATAAAGAAACTAAAAGCAAAAGCGTACCTAATATGTAGCAGTTTGCTTTACACAGTCGCCAACATCGGGGGTTTTGCTAGCATCGGTCAAAGAATGTCACTGACGTCGATAGGGGCAACGGTTGAGGTCGGTCAGGGTGATGGCTAGGGACAAGTTTAGGTATGGGTTTTTGGTCTACAGGGTGGACTGTGGTTCCATCTGAGAGTCAGGGAGCCTATTTGAGGGTCAGAGGGACTAAGAATATTGTCTGGGAATGGACTGGATGGGTGACAGAGACAAAAGGAGGATGAACAGGAGACAGGGATCTAAGAAGGCTTTTCAGCCTCTCAGGGAAGGACAAGGAAGGTTGTGGATAGTGGGTTGATTAGCAGGTAAATTCAAATAAGAAATAAAATGAAAATAAGAAAGTATTTACCTCCTGCTTGCTAAAGGAAGAATGGAGGAAACCTGTTGTTGGAGCTGTTATCAGTCCTGCAAATGCCAAGAGCCTGGGATTATCTCTATAGGGTACCTGTAGCTACTAGTGTTGTTGTATGAGAGGGAAAGAGAGAGGAATAGAATGCCAAAGTGTAAAAGAGAGTTCATGTTCATGGGGGCAGAGAACAGTTACATAAAATGTTTTTGAAGGCAACCGACGCTGATAGAACCGCTGATGTCAGCCGCATAATGATCAACATCAGTGGTAGAAGAATGGGGGCAGAGGCTAAAATTAGCCTCTTTCTATTCTTGCACATTGTCGGGGTCAAAATGGTCATGGGAAAATGGTCGAGGAGGGCAGAAATGGATGCGAGAGGAAAGATTAAGAGAGGATTTGAGTAATAAAGGCTAGGAAAGAGGTGGGGACATCTAAGGAGGGGATCCAAGGTGGCATGGGTGAGGTGGAAAGGGGGCCAATAAATTAAAATATTTGTTTATTTTAATTTATAATTGAGGGGGCTTAGGACAAGTGTTAGGAAATAGACCAAGGGGGCCAAGGGGGGAGGAAGACCTAGGGGGTAGACATGATTTTGGTGTCTACATTTGCCCCTTTTTGTCTTGTTGGTTGTTCTTGATGAACTGGAAGACAAAAATAAGAGTTGGTTGCCCCAAGTATGGGATGAGGTGTTCCCCCCTCAAAGTGGGAGTCGAGGGAAGGGAACCTAAGATCGAGTGTCGATTTGATAGAGAGATGGATAGAGAGGGTGAGGATCGAGTGTGAACGCTGCAAAGAGTGAGATTGCATGTGTACCACACCATGAGATGGTCAGGTCAAATTGTCATAGGTTAAAGGTCAAGGAGTGCCAAAATTGAAATAACTGGGCCCCAACATTTGGTTGTAGCTGATCGAGTTATTCAATCTAAGTTGAAGCTCCAATGGTCATCATGTTCCAGGTATCTCAGGCTCAGGAAGTGCTCCTAGAAACATGAAAATGTCACAAGTAGTGGGGATCAACCGGCTTGTGTTCCTATACTTGTGAAGGTCATAAGTAGTCTACGCACAATTTTGCTAACCATTTATGAGGTAGCATACATGCAAAAACAACCAAGGCAACGTGTGTCTTGGAAGTGGTCAGAGTCTGAGGAGATAGGTGTGATCTCTAAGGTCTGGTGGTCGAGGGATAGAGGTAAAAGTGATCTCAAGTGTGCCTTAGGGGGCTAAGATGACTTCTACAAGAAAGCTAACTGATTGTGGGCATGATGTATATACCGGCCTGTGTGCCGATGATGCGAGATGTACTTGATTTTTTGAGAGAGAGAGATGCACAGATTATGCGATTGTATAAAACTTTGAGATATATATGATGATCATTTTGAGCATTGACATGAGTTATGGATGTTGTTATGGATGTGTTTAATGTTTATGGCACTTGAATTTGATGCATGTTTTGATATGATGTGTATGATGATAATGAATGTGATGTTTAATGAAATGGTTATATGATGATGATGCTTTGATTTTGTTAATGATTATGAAAATAGGTGATTGTTTGTGATGTGATTGGCAGGTGATAAAAAAATGTGATGGAAGAAATGCAATGAAGGAATGGCTGAGCTAACCTCAGAAGACCCCATGTCAACTGAGTGCTGCCTACATAGCCCCTATTGTTAAGGCCTCAGGCCAATGTAGTTCTCCCAAAAAGGGAGGAAGGGTCAAATTGGTTGATGGTCTTCAAGGTCAAGTCATGGTCAAAGGAGAAGAATATGGTTTGTCCATTAGGTAGATGAAAAAACAAGGGTGGTCGAGCTAACCCCAGAAGACGTCGTGTCAACTGAGTGCTGCCTACATAGCCCCAGTCTTAGGACCTTAGACCAATGTAGTTCAGACTAGTTGAGAAGATTGGTCGATGACTGGGTTAGTCATGTGTCGAAATGATGAGGAGAAAAAGATGTTACAACCTTTTCCAAATGGTGTATGTTGTAACATTGGTTGAGGGGTCTTTCATCCCTAGCAATTTTCCATATTCATGATGGATGTATGCTAAAAATGAATTGAGGTCTATTTATGCTTTAGCAAGTATTGGTTTATGCTTAACATAAATTGTGTAGTCCATAGTTTCGATGTGTATTGGTGTCCATAGAAACTAGTGTGAATAGGCTATGTGAGTGGTCTGAAAAGGTGTTGAGTTGAGCTGGTTTGACAAATAATGAAGTTTGAATGTGACCAAAGTGTAAAGGAGGTGAAATGCATAATTGCCCTTTCATTGAAAAGGACCAGAATGATAGCATAAATAGGGGTTGTTAGAACAAAGAGCCCCATTCATGCATTGCATCGTTGACCATGGTTGTGTTAGAACGGTAATCAAATCACTTTGACATTAAAGTGAGCTCAAATTCCCTTGAGTAGGTGTTATGATAGGTGAGGATAGGCTAACCCATTTTAGAGCAGAGATAACCTTGCCCTTTTTTATAGGAGACCCTGAGACAAGTATAAGCCAAGTCCATGACTGGTTTTTTTTTTGGTGCAGACTGATCAATGCGGGAAGTCTACATAGAGATGTCATTTTGCTTTGAGGTCATTTGTGAAGCTGATCGATGTGGGAAGCTTCTAAGAAAGTGCTATTTGTAGCAAGATTTAGTCATAGCCATCCTTCAAGGGAGTGGTCTATATTTTTGATTTATAGATTTTTGAATAGATGTCCTTTGAGGGAGCAGTCTATTAGCTACATCAATTATAGTATAGCTATCCTTCAAGGGAGCAGTCTGCCTTTTTATTTGATTTGGTGACCTTGGATATTTTTACATCTTGATTTATTTTTGACAAAATTTTGAGTCATGGACAAGACTATAGAAGTTCAAGGGCTCCCTTTTATTAGGATAAAGCATCCATACTTCATAAAACGGTTATAGAGGATTTGAAAAAGGGGAATAGGATTGAAAAGAATGAGGATTAAGAGGATGGGTATTGCTCAAGGGATGAGCTCAAGTTAAATGTCAAGTGGATGAGTACTCGACTAACAGTAGAATGGTCGCAGATGCAAGGCATTAAGAGGCTCAAGTTCTAGCTGTCCCTGGCCCATACTTGTGCGTGATGATAAAAGGTCTGAGCCAATTAGGGGCAAATTTGCCTCATTTACTTTTCTCTATATTGGTCACATGCTGGAGATGATTAAGAAGTTGGTTGATGTTGGACATGAAGTTGATTGATATGTTGTCAGATTGTTTGATTGGTTGATGTTTGGTCATTGCTTGGTCAATGTTTGCTCGAGGCTTGGTCAATTGATACTTGGTCGAGACTTGGTCGATGTCTGGTCGATGTCTGGTCTAATGATTGGTTGAGGTCATGGTTGATGTGTGATTGATGTTTGGTCAATGGCTAGTCGAGGTCATGGTTGTTGATATAAAGTCAAACTCCCCCCAGTCATTTGGTGGTAGGAAGAATGTCTAACACCTAGTGTAAATGATTAATGGGTTAGATGAATGAGATGGAGAGAAGATGAGGAGGAGAGACCTGGGTACCCCACCTAGTTGATAGGTTAGGGGTTCCCAAGTGAATGGAGTTTAGGCTTTGAAAAAGTTAGGAGGGATGGAAACCACTGACTCCATAGGTGAAGGGGGAGGAATGGGTGAGCTTAGAGGAGATTGGTCGATGGTGGGTTTAGGGCAAAGGTTTGTAGAGGCCTGAGTGGGGTTGTGGTATCCCAGGCCATATCATTTCTTGGCATTTTCATCATTGAGAGGCTCAATAGGCTGATGGGAGCCTTTCTCATAGTGTCTAAACCCAAAACCCTTCCATGCACACCTATAAAGGTAAGTGTGTGCAAAGGCAGGGTTGCCAAGAAATGAGAAGTCTAATGTGAATGGTTGAGGTGAAGAGATAGGATTCCCATTAGTAGGAGGTTGATTAAGCCCCCCATAGATGAGATTGGTTTGGAGGTGAGGAGGACCATAAGGCACAACCATTTCGATCTGATGGTCATAATTGTGGCTGTGGTGAAGGCGTCCATACTCTTGTGGAGTTTAGAATATGTCTAAGGTGAGAAAGTGATATTCCCCAAGTGAAATTCATTGGAAGATGTCTTCCATGGGGTCTTTGGCTATCGCTTGAAGAGGTGGTGTGAGGGTGACTACCGTTTGCAAATTGGTCAAAGCTTCTGCGGATGGAGGTGGCACCGAGGTTGATGGCTTGATAGGAATGAGAATGTCATTTGGTCTATAGGTGGTGTTACAAGTTTTGAAAGGTGATGGGTCAGCGGGAATGGTGTGGACTTGCTTGTCGTGTTTGAATTTTACACAACGGTGCAGGGTGGAGGGAACACAAGCCATGGCACGAATCTAGGGTCAGCCTAGCAACATGTTATATTGAAACTCTCCTTCGATGATATAGAAGAGCTTTGGGACTATGTGTGGGCCAACATGAATGTGAAGGATGACTGTGCCAATGGTTGTGGTAGTGGTGTCATTGAAGGATCGCAAGATTGTGTTGGTTTTGGATACACAATTCTTGGGAAGAACCAATTGATCAAAGGTGTGGGTGGAGATAATGTTGATCCTAGCACCTCCATCAATCATAACACACTTAATGTGTGTCCGATCAACATAGGCAGTGATGAAGAGAGCAACGTCTTGATCTTTTGTGTTAGATGTAGGAATCTCAGAGTCACTAAATGTGATGGAGGCAACAAGAGACAAAGAGTGGACAAGGGCAGTGAGTGGTGGGGGTCCTCAGGTTGGACCTCTGTTGTCTGCAAGGCTCTGATGAGGGCTTGACGATGCTAGGGAAAGGTTTGAATAAGTTCATAGAGGGTCATCTTCATGGGCGTCTGGTGAAGCTATTTTATCATGGAGTCATGATCGCCCCTGACGAGGAAGAAGAAGAGGGTTGATATGCGCCAAGGATAAAAATTTTAGGCTTTGGTAATTGAGGCAGCTTGACGAAAGGATAGGTCTAAGGAATGTTGGCTTTTTCTTTCACCTTGTCCTTTTGTGACCTAGTGGTTATATGGATAGCATTAATTTCAAAGATAGGGGTGAAGGAGATGAAGGGGTCATGGCCTGCTGATGAGATGTTGATGTGGTTGAAGAAGTTGGAAGGACATGAGAAGGTGTCGGGGGTCGGTCGACAGTGTCTTTAAGAAAGAGAGTGTCTTTCTCCATGTAGTGGTAAATGATAGCCTTGAGGGCACAACAAGTCTCAGTGTCATGGCCTGGCATATGATGATATTGACAAATCTTCGTATCGTCAAACTAGGAGGGCTTAGACCTGAGAGGTTGGAACGGCCTGATGGGCGGAAGGGTTATGCTGGAGGTCTGCAAAAGTTAGTGCAATATCAAAGAGTATGAGCCCACTAAAGGGTCCGTGCTTATTGATGTGTGTGATGCTGGTGACTTTTGCTTGGGCAGAGTTGGAGGAGGTTTCCATACCACCTTTTGGGTTGATGGTGTAGTGACAGGTGGAGACATCACTTTCTTCATGAGAAGTACTATCTTTTTGGGAGAGGGTGGGCTAGAGATAGGTAGAGGAAGCAGCGGAGGCAACTAGTTTTGATTAGAAGTTGGAATGGGGAGGACTTTGGTCAGGGTCGAAGGATGAGGGTCCAAAATGGAGGGCAATGGTGATGGGGGAGGAGGAGTTTGCCTCTGTGGTTTAGCAGTCTTCTTTGATTTAGGTTGAAGACTACTATTGGTTAGGGCCTGGTCTAAGTCCACCTTCACTTGTGGATGAGCAACGTTAGAGATAGGGCAAATGCCGAGTGGCTTGGTTGGCTTTGATGGGGTAGATGTGGGTTTTGGTCCTGACGCGGTTGGTTGAGGTTTAGAAGGTCTAGAAGTGGAAGTCTGGTCTTGGTTGGAAGTCTTGGGAGATTTTTCCATGAGAGGATTGGTAGCATGAGACGAGATGGCACGGGCATGTTGAAGAGCTTTTAGTCACTCCCATAGAACCTGATGCTCCACTTTCCTTAAAGGGAGAAGTCTGAGTTTCTCCACTAATCAAAAATATGGCTGAGAAGATGTTGGATGAGATTTGGGTCCTTGAGAAGATGTTGACGGTTGTGGGGCCAAAGATGAGATTGATGTAGCAGTCTCAAACCCAAGTCATGATGAAGTCGTGACAAGTTCATCTTTGGTTGGAGATAGAGGAGAGACAAGTTCTTCCCTAGGTGGAGAAGAAACCAGAGAATGAGGCTCCTCAAGAGGGTAGAGGGAAAGAATGATTGCACCCTCCACTTGCAGTTGAGGAGTAAGAAGTGTTGGGTCCTCCATAGGTAGCAAGAAGGAGGATGGTGAGACCGGTGGTGCCGATATGGTCGAGGCGTCCTCCAATATAAGAGAGGTTGATGGAGAACTAACCGGAGAAGGAGGTTCATCCACATGAAATGGACTAATGGATAGACTAACCTCTTGAGTTGGTGATAGAGGTTGGTCAGGGATGAAGGGCGAGACCGTATTGACTGTTCGTATATTATGTTCATGAATGTCGTTAGTCATGGTTTGGACATTGTTTTGGGTCAGAGGATGATTGGGAAATGGTTGATTGAAGATGTTGATGCCTTGATTGGGTGGCACATTGGGATTTTCAAGGATGAGGTCACCCTTTTTAAGCATGTCATGGATGATTTTTTTAAGGGTCTTATAATTTCCCGTGTCATGGCCTTTAACACGGTGGTAGTTGTAGAAATTGTTTTTCCTATACCACGCAGGGATGGCATGTGAGGGATCAAATTGTGGAGGTAGTCAAATTTAGGAGAGATTGAGAACCCCCTATTTGACAAGTTTTTCCAACACCTATGCGTATGACTCTCTGAGTGGAGTATACTATCATTATACGTATCTCTGCTAGAATTGGCAGGTGATGCTTTGGGACATGGATGGCTCAGGCTAGTTGGTTAAAGGCAAAGAGGATGAAGGTCTAACGATTACAATGTTTGTTGATGCCTTAGAATTAGGATTAGATGAAGAAGGTTTAGAAGAAGAGGAGTCATTGGTCTTGGAGTTGGGATTCTTACTCTACAACTTGACTTTGTTCTCCTCGATGGCACGTAATTCAAGCTTACGGGCCATCATGAAGGCTTCGTCAAAGGTGCGGAAAGTCTGAACCTACAAGGTGGAGGAAATATGCTTGGCACAGGCCTAGGAGAAAAGTTCAATAAGTTTAGGTTGGGGTAAGGAAAATGAGAGCTAATTAATGAGGCCTCTCTAGTGAGCAATGAAATCGGCTATGGATTCGTGCTCAAACTGCTGGATAGAATAGAGGTCTATGATTGAGACCTTTTTGGTGATGTTGATAGAGAAGTGATCAAGGAAGAGTTGGGCCAGTTGGGTGAATGTGAAGAGGGACTGGCTAGTGAGAGAGCTGTACCAGTCAAGAGCAGCACCAGAGAGAGACAAAGGAAACGTGCGTAAAAGTAATGCATCGTCATGGACAATGAGATAATAGGCATGTCTAAATGCCTGTAGGTGTTTTTGTGGGTCTTCCTTGCTCTAAAAATGAGTGAAATTAAGAAGCTCCCATTGACTGGGGTACGGCCTGATCGGGATGGAAGGATGGATGGGTTTGTTGCAAATTTGCTCGTATGAGAGGGCATTGCGTGAACCATAAATAGAGGTCTCAAGACTGGACATTTTGTCCATCAGCATTTTGATGATGTCTACTGATAGATTGGTGGGTGGAGTGCCCCCTAGATTATAAGGTGCTTGGAAGGTATTGAGAGGGGCATATGACATGGTTGGTTGCGTTTGTGTAAATGCAACATATGGGTAACTAGTCATCAGGGCGAAAGTTGAAGCCAAGGGCACTTGTGTTATGGGGTTGGTAGGCACAAATTGGATAGGGGCCATCAAAGATGGTTGAGTAGTGGCCACACTTGTTGAAGGGTAGATAGTTACTCTTGTGTTTATAGGTGCAAGAGTAGGGGGGATAGAAACCACTAGGTTTTGGAAAGGTGTAGGATTTCGTTGAGTAGTTTGAGGTTGAGGGGGTACCAAAACCCCCATGGAGGTAGGTCTAAAAGCAGAGGCTAAATTTTGAAGGTAGGACACGGTCAGGTTATTAGTCGAGGTGTTGGCTTGATTGTCTATAGGTTGAATTGTGGATGTTGTTGATGTGATCATTATCTCAACTAAGGAAGTTGGCATCCCATAAATTGGGTTGCCTAAGGAGTCTCACATTTGGCTTTGTGCAAGATAATGTTGAAGGGCTCTGCCATTGAGATCCAAGAATCTTTCAAAATCTTGGTCCCCTTCAGGGACAATGGGAGACTGAGTTGGGGTTGGTCAAGTAGGAGTTCTTTCGGTCTCTGAGTGGAACTCCATTATAAGACTAGTTATGGACGGGGAAGGTGGAAGCGGTTGATGCCTCGCTTGGTCAAGAAGAGCCTTGGTTTGACTGCGTGTCAAGACCATTCAAGGCAAGAAGGGTCAGGTTTTAGAAATAGTGTTTTTTCAACTTTAGAAACTTAGAATGGGGTTTTCGCAGAAAAAGGGGTCGGGTTTTAGGGCTGCTATTTTTATTAAAAAAAAGGACTATGACAGTGATCGACGTCGGTTGGAAAAACCAATGTCGGTGAGAATAGATGGCCGACGTCAGTCAAATAATTGATGCCAGTGAGAAAAGGTTACCGATGTTAGTGGTAAAATCGATGCCGGTGACTGTGTTTTCTAGAAACCCAAAAGATTTGAGAGTTTTTGGAAAAAGGGAAGAAGAATGTCCTCATTAGCTTAAACAAGTAGATAAGAATAGAAAAGATGAAGAACACAAGCAGATCCTAAGTGTTAAATCCCTAGGAATAAATTATTAAGCTCGTGGTAGCTTATGCCTTAGAATGTGTTTAAGAAGATTGGCTTTTGAGACGGGTCCTAGAAGAAGAAGTCTATGGATGGTTTCAGGTTTGTTTAGGCACTCAAGAGTCTGGGTTAGGTTTTGTACATGGCCTGGTGCTAAGGAGAAAGCTCCCCTCACTTCACGAGCCCAGTGATAAGCTGGTCTCGGTTAGACAAAATATACTTTCCCTAGAGATTATCCTCTACCAAAGAATAGAGTGGACTTTCCCCTTGGTGATGAAATCTAAGTGGGATCGCCGAGACAGGTAAGGTATCCGTTGGGTGATGAAATCCCAGTCGGGCCTTGTTTCAGGTGAGTTTTGATGTTTTCTTTATGCAAGTGATTTGGTTGTGTAACATCAAGTGGACTATGATTAATTCATGATGTGATTTGTTAATTACTAGATGTGGACTAAGAAATGCAAGCAAGCAGAAATGAAATGCAATGTGTTTTAAGCCCAAGTCGAAATGTTAGTTTGTATGAAGACAAATGGAGAAAGGGTTGAAGAGTATGACATTTGACTAGTTTATGATGCAAGAAAAGAAAGAAGAGTTCTTTATAATCCTGCTTATGATGTCATTTGGAAGATAGAAGAAAGAGATAAAAAGGAGAATCCTAATGCACCCTATATGAAAAGAAAGAAAGAAACCCAAGGAAGACCATAAGGTCCCACCGGGTGTGCCAGAATGTTTCTATACAAGATTTCACTTTTCACATTCAAGAAAGGAAAATGAGAAACTAAGAAGAAAGGATGAGGGTTTGTACATACCTAGATTGTGGACTTGTGCACCAGATTCAGATGTTGTGAGAACTCCTCTTTGGTTGTGGAGGATGACACCTGAAAGAGAAAGAGACTAAAACACGCAAAATGTTAGATGACAAGAAAGTGGACTACCAAGCGAAGGCTCGGTCCTAGAAGTGCAAAAAGGCTTCTCAGAGGATGACAGTCCACTATTAAAAATAGAATATTTAATAGAAATAGAAATGAGAAATGATAAAAGACTAAAAAGAAAGAAATTGAAAGCAAAAGCATACCTGATATGCAACAGTTTGCTTTGCACAGTCCCCAACATCAGGGGTTTTCCTAGCATCGGTCAAGGAATGTTGTCGACGTCAGTTAGTCTACTGATGTCAGTAGGGGCAATAGTCGAGGTCAATCGGGGTGATGGCCAGGGACAAGTTTAGGTCTGGGTTTTTGGTCTGCAGGGTGGACTATGGTTTCGTCTGAGAGTCAGGGAGCCTGTTTGAGGGTTAAAGGGATAGTTTGGGGGGTCTAAGGGACTTTTTTGGGGTCTGAGGGACTGAGAATATTATTTGGGAATGGACTAGATGGGTTACATAGACAAAAGGAGGATGAATGGGAGACAGGGATTTGAGAAGGCTTTTTAGCCTCTCAAGGAAGGACAAGGAAGGTTGTGGACAGTGGGCTAGATTAGCAGGTAAATTCAAATAAGAAATGAAATGAAAATAAGAAAGTACTTACCTCCTGCTTGTTGAAGGAAGAATGGAGGAAAACTATTGTTGGAGCTGTTAACAGTCCTACAAATGCCAAGAGCCTAGGATTATTTCTGCAGGGTACCTGTAGCTACTGGTGTTGCTGTGCAAGAGGGAAAGAAAGAGGAATAGAATGCCAAAGCACCAAAAAGAGTTCACGTTTGTGGGGGTAGAGAATAGTTTCAAAAAATGGTTTTGAAGGCAACTGATGCTGGTAGAACCACCGACGTTGGCCGCATAATGACCGACGTCGATGGCAGAAGAATGGGGGTAGAGGCTAAAATTAGCCTCTGTCCATTCTTGCACGTTGTTGGGGTCAAAATGGTCATGGGAAAATGGTTGAGGAGGGCATAAATGGATGTGGGAGGAAGGATTAAGAGAGGATTTGGGTAATAAAGGCTAGGAGAGAGGTGGTGGCATCCAAGGAGGGGATCCAAGGTGGCATGGGTGAGGTGGAAAGGGGGCCAATAAATTAAAATATTTGTTTATTTTAATTTAAAATTGAGGGGGCTTAGGACAAGTGTTAGGAAATAGACCAAGGGGGCCAAGGGGGGAGGACGACCTAGGGGGTAGACATGATTTCGGTGTCTACAATAATTTTTTTAGACTTAGTTCTTACCCCATTTTGGTGGCCTAGGGGATATGGGGAAAAATATACCAAAATTTTATAAGTAGGTGAGTTTTAAAACATAGATGAAATCAAATTTAATTTTGGGTTTGGATGGTTCTAGTGGCATCATTTCCATGTGTAATCACATTAAAATGGCATTTGAGTGCTAAGAGTGATATTTGAGATTACCTATTCCTATCTTATCCCTAGACCTATATTAGATCCTATTATCACACTTTTATATTCTTTGTGTCGACCACAAGCATCCTTAGTCAACTTAAGTTCAGTCTCAAGCCCTTATTTCATGATATTGGTCCTTCGTGCCTAATAGTCTGCTAGATATATATTAGAACCACATTAAGGGCACTAGATCCACATGGTGTTAGTGTCCCCAAAATGATGGTAATGCCCTTTACCCTATCTTTCTCAAATGAATATATTTTCAAAGTTAAAACCCTCTTAAGGTCAGCCTAGGCATCTTTTATTATTTGCATAAGATACAAAACACTATAAGTACATGACTTTTAGACCTCTATCCACTAGATGGAAATTAGATGCAAAATACCTATTGAAACATGAAACAAGTTGATCAAAATAAAGGTTACTAATCCCCATTATTCTCTAATTATACATACTGCCATTTATAGTTACCCCTAATATTAGATTTTTAAAAATTTCAATCTCCAGCATACTCAAGACATTTAAGACCACTGTCATTCTAGTATCACTTGCACTTGCACTAGAAATGAGGTGGGGATAACTACATCAGGATTGATCCCTCTTCAAAGTATTTGAATGTAATAAAATATCTTCATAATGGGGTGTTGAGGATGTATAGTCTATCCTACTGATGAACACACTTTTCATCTCATGCCTTAATTACAAGGAGGATTAGGGTTTGCATCATAAATCATCTATTACAATCAAAATACATAGTTTCAAACTTTGTGTGTATAGGAACCAAACCCATAAACACAAACACAAGTACACCAATTTTTTGTATAAGTCCTACACAAAGGACACTAACACCATTATCAGGACACTAGAGCCACATGGTGCTATAGCCCAAATGGGACGCTACTATCTAGGAGGGGTTTTGATATAGGTGTATAGTTGATGACACTTAGAACTATTTATGTCTCAATTTATAGCAGTCAAATCTTCTATATCAAGTGTTTTCTATATAATTTTTAATTTTCACATATTTATTGTTATTTTTGGAAATTCAAAGCTAGTCACAATTTGTAAAAAATGAGTGGTTATCTTATGCATATTATTTCATTGATTTAGACTAATCATCCCCTTAACCAAACTTAATATTTACATAAGTAAAACCTTAAAAGGTTAAAACATTTGGTGAAACTGACATAGTTCAAATATTTCCCAAACCCTAACTCTAAATGTTCTTAGGGTTTATGTCTTTTTTCCTATTTTCATTAGCTACTTTAAATTTTTAAGATTTCATATATTTTATTTTAGCATCTCTATTCCAAACTGTTTACTATATGCCATCTATAAAAGCTATATTTCTTCCATTAAGAAGAAGTGTTAGACTAGGTGGTATTCTTATAGATCATATTCATATTATTTCTATTAGAGGTTATAACATGGATAGTGGACCTATTATAACTCAATTTATTGACCCTTCACACCCTAATTATGTGGATTTCAATGATAATGCATATGAATATGAACAATACATTCAAGAACAAGGCGATATATAAATTAAAAATAAAGATACACATCCTCAAATTAATAATGATAACATGATTATTAATAAATATGAGATATTATATATAATTCAAGATAAAATTTAGGAATATCCCCTTGATCAGACACAAATCTTATAAGCCATATTGGAAATCAAGAAAAAAACAAACAATGGTCAATCTTCAACTCCCCTGGCTAATAACATTATTACACCTACATTTTGGCCAACTTGGCTACCAAAACATAAAATTGTAACTCAAAAAACTTTAGTGACCACTACACCTCTTTTGGCTAGATCCTCCACTCTAGATATATAATCCCTTATGCACAAGGTTCATACTTTACAAGCTAAGTTATTACATCTTGAGAAGGGAGATACTAGGCCATCACATGCCTTAGATTCTAATATTATATTACATACACCTTTAGCACATCACATAGAAGTAACTCCCTTGTCATCTACATTCATGGAACCTAATATTACATTATATGATGGCAAGGGTGACCTAGAGCACCATATCAAAGCTTTTCATATACCATGTTTAGATTACATGTCTATTGATTTGCTTCTCATGAAGTTATTTCAACGTAGTTTAAAATATCATTCCCTATAGTGGTGTTTTATCTTACCAAATGAATCTATCAAAACATTAAATCTATTTTTAGACATGTTTTAGCACACTTCTCCATCAATATCAGTGACAAGGTATCATATGCCCAAGTTACATAATTGAAACAAAAGTCAAATGAACCTATCACAGAGCACATCTTATTATACAATACTATATTGTCAAAATTAACTATCCCCATGGTAGACAAAGATATTCAATACATATTTAAATAGTCTTTTACCAACATTACACAAAGTTATCTTGTTTAATTAGTTTCCTACATTCATAGATTTATGCCACATAGTAAAAGAAAGAGAGGTCAATATTTTATCAATGGGAAAACTAAAGTATACCAATAGATCAAAATCAACTATTAAGAGTTCAAATAAGCCTCCATATAAGTTAAGGTCCATTACTAATAAGAGTGATTAGAAATTCATAGTCAACAAAAATTCCAATCCATCTCTTAGATTGGTTTTATCAGTTATTCAACACCAAATATTCACCAAGCTTCTAGAGTCACCAATGTAGGTTTTACAAAAACCCTTGGAATGGAATTTCATCTCTCCCTCTCATTAAATATGTTTATAGAACATGACCTCTTCTAAATAAATATGATTCTAGCACATTTTGCAAGTATCATAGGGCACCAATCCATAAAAAAAATAGATGCATGAGCCTAAAACATAATAAACAATATTTGATTAAGGCTAACATTATTGATGTGGGCACATTTACATAGGCATAAAAAGTATAAAAAATTAAGCTGAGGTATTAAATATATTATTAGATCAATTTAAAAAGCACATAACAAATGAGATAGTGAGCACATCAGGTGTTCACCACACATATCAGGCACACCCACCACTAGCTTCATATCATACTATTATAGAGGAGTCATACCCATTACATAATATAATTGGAATGCTTCTCAAATCAGAAGGTTGTTGATGATGTTACATACTTACATGCACTCTTTAGACAAACATACATATAACATCATCCTATCAAGATTTTTATTGTTGATAATGTGTTAAACATTAACATGTGCACTATAATACTTTTACAACATTTGGGATATTGATAGTAGGATATATTACCCATAGACACAATTATTAGTGATTTTAGTGTTCATGTTCAAATCTCTATTAGGGATATTGTGCCTACATTATAGGTTGGACTAGCACATATAGCCACTCAGTTCTTGGTTATACCTAGTGTATGCATGTTTGACATGTTATTAGGAAGGCCATGTTTACATAAGCTATGATCTATTAAATACATAATACATAAATTCCTAAATTTTATACATGAAAATCAAGTGGTCAAAGCTGAGGGTATCCCATATGAGTATCCTCTACCCCTCCCACAAGTAGTTACAACACAATCACTAGTTATAGTTTCAACACCATTACCAGATATAGAAAAATTATTAGTTACATCTTAGAGTATAGTTACTATGGATACATCACAAAATTTATTAGAGACAATAGTGTAGGTGAGGTATATTATTAAATTATTGATCTATGCACATACTCTCCCATCAAAGCCATTATTAGAGAGACCTATGCATCATAGATATGTCAAAAATTATAGAAGGCATTTTACCACTAAGTTTATGTTGAGATAAGTATTATTAGGTTCTTAGGGTTCTAATAATAGGGAACCTATGTTACCTAAAACATATTCTACCTAATGGATTCCTAAGACCCATATAATTCATAGGACACCATAGTTATTGACATAGATTCATAGCACCACTACACATAAAGATACAGATAAAAATTACTCAATACAAAAAATTATGGGATCATAGTTGCCTTTCACATAGAATCATGATCATAATTCCCTTATTTGACACAGGTCACAATGATAGTGAGTCTCCCATGAGACTCATCGATTACTATGCTTCTTACCCTCTTGTACATACTTTCCTTCTCTCTTGTTCCTTGTACATAGTTCCTTTTTCATATTTATTATACATATATTCTATCCAAAAAATCCAAAATAATATAAGATGTTAAAAACACAAAAACATTCAAATAATTACTCATAAAATACAAAATTTATATATTTTATGCATTTTTGTGCTTACGTTTCTTATCTTTGCTAGACACTAAATATGTTATATATCTTAATGTAGTTGGTTTTATCATACTACATGATTCACTTATTATTTTTATTTTCTTATAGATTGTATACAAGACTCAAGTCCACTACATTGATCTATACTTTCAATCATCTACCCCCTGGGGGCATAAACACTAATTCATGGTTATTCATATGACACATTCACCCACATGGGGACATCCTATACATAGTTTATTCTACCAGTTTCTATCCTTACATACTCTAAATTACATCTTTAGCATTTTTCTATCTTGGTATTGACCACATCGACTCATACTCGAATTTTTTACCAACTATCACTACTTCAGGCTTAGGATATGTGCATCCTATCTCTTACACAAATTTTTACTACATTCAATCATGATTTCATTTATAGATTTAATATTTTATACTTTATTATGTTTCTATCATTATTATATTAAATGTCATTTGAATATGACATTGTTATTTGTCTCTACACAACTTATATTCACAGTATGTATGCCTTGGACATGTGCCATGTCCCTTTCATGTGATTTCTTGATTATGTATATGGACATTAAAATAAATCTTTCAATGTGGCCCTAGTCTAACTTACTTTTTGGTTTTTTATGTGGACATTTGAACATGTCCTTGTATGTTTTATTTTATTATATTTAGTTACATGTGCTCATGTCCCTTGTATTATGGCCCCTTCTCTTAATTTGTGTGCCTTGTGTGTTTTGTACATGTTCTTTCTCATATTAATCATGGCCATGAAACTTGTATTTACTTGTTACACACCAATGTTTGATGCCATGAGGGACCTCATGCATCTACCCTTCCTACTTAGGTTCTATGATGAAAATCATGCCCCATCCCCGTAGGTAGCTACTTAGTTATACTTAGATTTACTATTATATACATTAATTACATCTATCTTGACACCATTTTACAATTATAGACATGAAATACATCTTATATTACATACTCATGCTTAGATTATCATAATTTCCAATCTTATGTTTGCATATTGTATTGGATTATTAGGTAATTATCATATATGCTCTAACTGACAAATATTTTACCTAGCTATTTCTTTTTAGGATAGTTATTATATAGTTTCAACAAATAACCTTAAAATAGGTGGAATTTAAAAGGTTTTCTAACAAGTATTAGGCTCCTATATTGCATTCATATAACATTTTTCAGTACACAGGCTCAGTTTCATAAAATTAGACATAGGTAAACATAAGAAAAGTTAGTGACTCATAACACAATACAATGACATGAAATTAAAACTAGATATACATTATCACATAAATAGGGACTCTAGTGCCACATGGTGTTATTATCTAATATGTGGTGCTACTATTTAGTAATCCTATTTTTAGGATAATTTAAATAACTAGTAAAGTACACCAAGTATAGTATACTAGGTATAGTGTATGTTTACATAGATCTAATTATAGGTTTAATAGTTATGCTTAAATTTTACTTAGATTCAAACTAGTTTGGCTTAGATTCATATCATTTTTTTAGATTTAGGGCATCATACATATCATGATCATTCCCATATTCAACTCAAATACAATTATTATAACTTAGTTCAGAATTAGTATTCTCAGATATTATATTAGGGGCATGTGTGCAGCACATTATTCCCATATGATCAGTTACACATAGGTTGATTAGATGGAATGGAAAACTCCATTAATTCTCTATGTTGTATACACTTGATATCATATTTCAAGTTATCACTAATTTAATGCCTTACTCCATATAAAATGGTTAGCATTCTTGAGTTGCCCAATATCACCTAATGTACCTAAGTGGATGTGGATCTGATATACACAGTTAGATAAACTCAATTAGATATTTTTAACACATTACACAATTCATTTTTAGATGCATCTAGTACACTTGGGTGGGTAATGATGGATTCATAGCCTACTTAAATTCTTAAGCCACCCACACATGAGGACTAAGCAATCTATCAACTTAGTCCAAGCTATTCAATGACTGATCACTATACACATGCACACACATAGGTTGTCATTATATTCATGCATTGGTTTTCATAACCAATGAGGTTTATTCATTCATTTCCTCTTTCTCATCTCTTTACTTAGTTTTACTCAATTATTTATTTATTTAGTATAGTCTTTTGTTTTTGATGTCTCTTAAGTAACGACTAATTTAGGCATGTTTAATTTTTAGGTCATGCTTTGTATCATGCTTCACATATGTATACCTAAATTCACATACTCAAACTTAACTTCACATGCTTCACTCCCTAGGTAAGTCTAGGTACACTTCTTTTTCTTTTATACTAGTCATTTTTCTTCATTGCATTTATAGCATAAAAGAATGGGGAATGTAATCACCTAAAAGTGGTATTTGAGTTTTAAGAGTGATACTTAAGAATAAATACTCCTACATTATCCCTAGACTTATCCTAAATCCTATTATCACACTTTTCAAGAAATATGTTTTCAAAGGTAAAACCCTCATAAGGTTGGCCTAAACATCTTTTATTATCTACACAAGCTATAAAACACTATAAATACATGACTTTTAGACCCCTATCCACTAAATGGAAATTAGATGCAAAAAACATATTCAAACACCAAATTAGTTGAGCAAAATAAATGTTATTAATCCCTATTCTT
>JARHVA010002279.1:440000-650000 GCA_037957365.1 Torreya grandis | reverse complement strand
AGAGGGAGGGGAACATTTGTTTGGTTGTGAAATTTAAAGTGAATCATACATCCATTCCAAGATTTGAAATCATATTTGATATGGGTTTTATGATACATGGAGTAGGGAAAATTTTCCATGGATCATTCCTCGTATAAGTGAGAATTTGAGGTGTCAAAAAATATATAAGTTTTTGTTAAATGGCTAAAAACATTTTCAACTATTATACCTTAAGTAAAGTGTTGATGAGCATGTTTTAGGTTATTTTATATTTTTTTGGCATAAACATTGTTTAATAAAAATAACAAACTAATCTCATGATTTTTTTTTTTTGTGATTTTGGTATGTGGGTATGCTTATAGACATAATTTAAATTTTTCCTTATGTGTTTCCCTATTTATTTCCTTTTTACCATCCTTTTGAAGAGATTTACAACTTTTATTTTTAAACTCCCATGCATATATATGTATTAAAAATTTATTTTTGGCCTTTGTTTTTAGGGTTTGCAGATGTAGTTTTTACAATCACCATAATTAAGATCAAGGTATTTTCAAGTAAAATTATTAGTAAAAATAAGTCAATATATGCATGTGTTACCTTCAATTTAGTTATTTCATTTATCATCATTTATTTACAACACTTACTTTTATCTTTTGTGATGTTATTTTATTTATCAAAGAATCATCCCACATTACACTAGGTGACATATAATGAAATTTTAAAGGCGGGGCATATGTATACACCTATATTTATTATTTATTGACAATTTATATTTCATGACTCATTGTTGAATCTTTCTCCCTAACTGTATGTTGTAAAAGTGTAATAAGATTGGGGTTGGGATAGCTAATGGTGATTATTAGAGATTATTATACAATCACCTATTATTATTTTTACATTGATTATCTTAATATTAAATAACTATACACTCTTTTAGTTCTATTTTCTTTAATTTATTCATGTAATGACTGATTCCATGTCTTTTCCTATCTAACTCAGCTATGTCAAGTGACATTTCTTTGGCACCTATATTGTTTTACTATATTGACCATGGCTAATTATTGTACCCAAAAATTGAATTTTACAAGATTTCATTGAAATTATCATACTATTGTCCTTATGTGTATATCTCATATTAACAAATAATATCTACTATAAAAACTTGAGCTAAAACACTATAGTTTTATTTTAAATCAACTTTGAATATTTTTCCCTACTTACAAATTAGGATTAATGTGACATGCCCCTATTTTTATAGATGTACTTAAATTACCTATGAGAAGTGAGATGTAATAAATACATCTATACGAGTTTGTCAAAGCACAAAATTAGAACTAAATTTCCTAAAATAGATATCTTTAGATTAAATATGGGTACATCATTACAGCTAAGAAAGAACCTATCATTACATTTGACCATAATGAAGTGAAATAATAAATATCCACCTTAACCAAATGAGAAATAATTTGTAATTTTTTACATCGAGGACCATGTGAGAAGGATTTGAGTTCTTGGGTTATAGAGCATTTGAAAATAATAGATGTGGATGTCTATTTTGGGTCAAGAGGGTTATTCTTTGCAATTTTTACCTCTAAATAAGACTAAGTTCAATATATTCATGACACCATGAAACCCTAGTTTTGATTCTAGGTAAGAATATCTAAAATTTGCACCAATTTGGATACAAATTTTTAACCTTCTGTACATGTGTGGGTAAACTCTATTATTAATTAGATTCATAACTCCATTGAATAAATTATGTGTAATTATACTAAAACATGTAGTAATTTTTTTATGATAATATCTATGTTCAAATGGATGTGAATAAAAACTTCTTAAAATGGTCTCATTAAAATCACTAGAAGGAGACATGTTTGATCACATTGTTGACTATGAATGTATTAAAATTAGGTGTTTGATGTGACATGGCCATGGACATTTGGCTTAATACTTCCTTATGAAATTAATCATTGACAATAGTATTAAAAAATAAGATTTTAATTAAATTGGAAATAAATGAAAAAAATCCCTAAATTAGAATTATTTCAAGAAATAGAAAAATGGGGTAAATTCCCTAAATCCTTCTTAAATGAGAATGATTAAAATAAAGAGGATTTTCCTCCCAACCCCTTTTTAATTTTACATACCAAATTTGATAACAAAGAGGTAATGGTTGTTGAAATTATAATCTTGAAAAATATGCATTAATTACCATCTATAATGTAATTTTTTTTATTACTTTTAGGATCCAAAAACCTTCAATAGCTATATCCAAAAACAACATTTAATCCATAATAAGATAATAGCCAAATAAATTTTATTTTTTTAACTTGAACTAATATCATTCAAAGTGGGAGAAAAACTAAATTCAGCAATAACATAGTTGAAGTGATTTCATCAAATAGCAGCAGTCTAACTAAAGAACATATTGTATTAGGAGAAATAGGTTCAAAATAATAAGGAAGAAAAAGACTAAAAAATTTATGTATGAGCTGGATAAGCAACAATAGTCTAGAAAAAATAAAGTAACAACATGTAAGAATAATAATACAACAAATTATAAGTACATAACACAATTTTTTAAATCAATACAATCATATATATTTATGTGTGTATATTTATCATTTTCTATTTTATTTTTAATTGTATTTGATATCTATTTTGGTTTTATTTTCCATAAAATTGGTATCATAAATAGATCTCTATATTTTATTAGTTTTTAAGATTTCTCCAATCCCTGGAATGGCTAGAATAAATGGTAAAAGTTGGAAGCACACACTAACATTTGATAGACAAAATTATGACATCTTGAATAAGATGTTGAAGACTATAAGTTAGAAATTACTTGTGAGAGTTATTGGTTAGTAGATTCATAAATGTGACTAACCAAGATACTTATAATGATTTGAAAAAATCCCAAAATACTTAGATGAAGGAGACAATTAGGAAGGATGAAAAATACTTAAATTTGATTGAGACAATAATGGAAGAAGACATATACCCAATAATTGTAGTAGATAACTACTCAAAGGAGGCATGGTAAATTATTTGAAAATCCTACAAAGTAATTGACAAGGTAAGGTTAGTAAAACTCAAATTACTCAAGAGAGAGATGGAAACCATTTAAATGAAGGATGACGAATCCATTTTAAATCTTCATACAAGATTATTTATATTAACAAATTAGTGAAGGATTAATGGAGAAGCTATGGAATATCAAAGAATTATTGAGAATATCCTTAGTTTTTTTCCATTAATATTTGACCCAATTTTTATTGAAATTGAAGAGGCTAAAGACATTTCAATTATGATAGTTAATGAGTTGATCGGTTAACTACAAACCCATGAGTAGTGGATGAATAAATATACATTTTCCCTAGACCAAACCTTAAAAAATTAATCCAATATGCCAGGTAGGGGGAGAAGAATAGATAATAGAGGAACAAAATTTAGAGGTAGACAAATTTTAATAAATTACTCTAGAAGAGTAAGTCAAATAACCAAGAAGGATTAAGCAACTCAGAGTTAGAATCCCACTACAATAATAAGAGAAGTACCTAAGACCAAAGGTATGTTAAGAGCAATGTTTAGAGATATTATTGTCATAATTATGGTTATTTTTCTGCTGAATTTAGAAAGAGGAAGTATGACTAGTCAATACAAAGTGAAAATGTAGATAATGAAAAGGTGGGTGAATCTAAACATTTTCCAAATATGTTCATTGTGTGTAACATTATTGAGTAGAGTATCTCTAAGGTTTTGTATTTTATAGTGTTTTTAGTTACCACATTAGTAGTAATTTAAACTTGTTTCCCTCTATTAAAAAGAACATTTAGTTTGAGATTAATATGGGGAATAATGAAAAATTTCAATTATAGGTAGACGGGATGTCATCATTTACACCAAGCAAGGTGAAAAAAGAGAAATACAGAATGTATAATGTGCACCAAATATAAAACACAATATTTTGAGCATTGGAAATCTAGTCCAAATATGATATAGAATCATGATGGAGAATGGAGAGTGCATGAACTTTGATAAGGATGGGAGCAAGAATAAGATGGCTTCAGTTCAAATGATAAAGAATCACATGCTTCCCATTAAGATGGAATTTGATTTTTGTACATAGTTTGTAGAGAATGAAGAGTACAATAGTACTACAATAAGAATCCATCAAGATAGTCATGAAAAACCCATCTTAACTCTATCATTTAAGGTATGGGCATTTAAGTTATTCTAGATTAAATATATTATCCAAAAAATATATGGTTAGGGGAATACCAAAAATAGTAGAACTTGATTTAAAAAAATGTGAGGCATGAATTTTAAGAAAATAATATAGGAAACCATTTTAATCTAGGGTTTTTAGGAGATAGAAATCACCATTTTAGTTGGTACACTTAGATTATGTACCCCAATGAAAATTCCCAGCATTATAAGAATGACTACTTATTGACCTTTATAGATGATTATAGTATAAAAATTTGAACTTATTTTTTAAAACATAAATCTAAAAATTTTAATAAATTTAAAGTGATTCAAGGCATTAGTTCAGAAATAAACTAGACACTAATTTGTCAATGACCTGATAATAGATAGAGGGGTAGAGTATTATCTAAAAAAAATTAATTTTTGAAAGATTGAAGGCATTGAAAATTAGCTCACTACCAGGTACACTCCATAGAAAAATAGAGTGGATGAAATGAAGAATATTACCATGTAGGATATGGTTTCAATCATGTTTAATGCCAATAGAATTTTATATTAATTTTAGGTTGAGTTTGTTTTAAAATAGTATACTTGTTAAAAATATGTCTCAAAAATGTCATATGAGACAAGACTCCATAAGAAGCACAAGAAAATAAAAATTACAGTGTAAGACACCTAAGAATATTTGGGTGCATGACATATGCACTTGTACCAAAGGAAAAGAGGTATAAATTTGATGATAAAATAGAAACATGCAACTTTATCTATTATAGTGAAGAGTCTAAATCATATATAATATGTAACCATGTTATTAGGAAGATTTTAATTAGTATGGACATTGAATTCATTAAGATTGAATTTGGAGATGGCACTATTAACACTACATTAGGTATCTCAATAATGGTACCCATGTATGATGTAGAATATGGAAATGAAGAGATAACTTCTAGCAATCAAGTTGAACCATTCATAAATCTGCAAGGTGAACCTTTAGTAGCACTTCCATCTACATCAATTTATGAAAAAAACCATCAATAAAGAAACTCCAAAATTAGTTCAGATCCAACCCTCATTTGTCTAATGCCAATAAATACAAGGATCTTGAGTGATATTTATGATAACATAAGTTATGATAATCTTAGTGAAAATATGATATTTAATTTATTTTCTTAAAGTGATCCTATATTTTTTTAAGTAGTGAATGAAGATAAATGGTCTAAGGCCATGAATGAATAAATAGATGAAATATAAATAAATATAACATGGGATCTAGCTGAAATTCATAAGAGTAAATAAATGATTATAGTCAATTGGGTCTATAAGACCAAGAACACTAGAGAAGGGAAATCTAGGAGGCATAAATAAAGGCTAGTTATTAATGGATAAAAACAACAACCTAGAAGAGTAAATGATGTGACATATACTCTGGTTGTATGAATGGAAACTATGTGGGTTTTCTTAAAAATATATTCATATCACAAGTGGAATTTATATCAAATGATTTTGAAGTATACCTTCATGAATGGAGTGCTGAAAGAAGAGATATATGTTGAACAACCACTTCGCTATGGAGCCCCAAGATAATAAAACAAAGTTTATATTTTTAATAAAGAAATATAAGGACTAAAGTAAGTACCAAGAGCATATTATAGTAGAATTGATTCATATTTGATTATGAATGGATTCCAAAAAATTAGTAATGATCCCAAACTTTACATCAAAACAAGCCATGGCAATATTTTGATTATAAGGGTAAAAATTAGGATTTTTTTAACTAGGAACCTGATCCTATATAAGAAGCTAAAACTTTAAGGCTTCAAAGCCTAGCTAATAAATAAATATACAAACCAAAAGATCCCCTTACATTAAAAAATTTCCAAAAATGGGAGAAAATTAGCAAGAGAATAATTGATATATGGCCTCCAAAGGCCTCATCCCAACTACTTAACATTCTTTTAATCTCCAAATCCATCCTCTAGTAAACAAGTGATGGTTGGTCCATACATTTATCAAATTTAATAAACTTTATATATATATCCTCTTTTTTAATGATATCCCCTAACAATATCCTAAGGTAATATATAACATCAATATTATCTTTCATGGAAGCCTTGCTAATGGACACAATGATCTTGATCTTGTCCTTTAATTCATTGTTCTTCTTTTCAAGAGAAGAAACTCTATCTATGAGTCTTTTCACTTAATTCTTTGGTTTGTTATGATTATACCTACTCTAATGATGGAAGTTATCTTGTTATATAATATTGACCCAATTCTTCAAAGTTTTGTTCTCGTGCATAAACCATCTTAGGATGGACATTTGTAGTTCCATATATTCCTCAATTTTTTTTGCATAATTTGTATTCTTAAGTAATCCATAAAGACATTAAATTTCTCATTTGTATTTTTATAAACTACCTAAGTACCTTTGAAATGGGGATATACTTTACCCAAATAAACAACTCCTTCCATGAACCTATAATATATAGCCCTATTAACCTCCTTCACTTACATATAGGACACATCATTGAGAATAGATAAACATGTAGCTTCACTAACCTCACTAACCTCATTAGAATTATCCTTTGAGTTTCCAACTAGATATCCTCTATCTTATTCCAATGTTCTTTGAACCTTTCCTTTAAGCACATTTCTCAATTTTATTTTGTAGTTCCCCTTATCAGAGTTCTTACACAGCAATAGAAATATTTCACAGACCTTATTCATTCCCTTAAAATATTTATGTATCAATAATATAACCACCTAGTGAAGAGGTTACTTTTTATTCCCATAATTAACTTCCATAGCTAATATAAAGAGAAAGAGAAGGATGTAAAATGTTAGACTCAAGGGGATTTGATGTCTAAAATAATTGAGTAATATAAAATGTGAACACTACACAACATTATATATTTCTTTCAAATTGATGTAGATAATTACCTGCTTGGTGATTTCATCATACAACTATGGTAGATGATCCCAAGAGAATACATTATGGAGAGGGGAGAGGTATTCCCATTCAATAAATAATTTATCTCTCTCCCTTAAAATCTCTTCATGTTTTAAATATTTTGGTATCTTCCATCATGAGACTAGTCACTTGGGAAATCAAGTCTTCCTTGATTTCAACTAATACACCATTAAGGTCTAACTTTTTTTTTTAATTTATCTATCAAAAAAAGATGTAGAGATATTTTTATCAAATACTTTCACTCTTTACATGAATATTTCCATGCCACCAATTTAAATATCACCCCATGATTCCCTATATTATTCTAGGTAGTCATCCATTATCGAATCCACCCTCACAAGTTAACCTCCCATGTCAACATAATTGTTGAAGAGGTTACAAAACAAGGGGGGAAAATTATATAGGTTAAAATCCTTAAGGAAATTATGATGCATGATTTACATCTTGGAGAATCCTTTTCAAATTTGGCTTCTAGGCTATTATTAAATGATAAATTATGCAACCCATAATTATGATTGAACTCATCATTGTTTCACAACACATTACAATAAATATACTCTAAAATTGAAATGATTCTAATCATGATTAACTAACACCATATAATATTATTTATGTTTCCAATTAAATATCTATTGGATAAGACCCGATATGTATTTTATATTGATCCATCTTTTCAAGCTTGTAGAAGCTACCCTCGTATTAGCAAACCAATATATCACACAATCACCTTCTCTGTAGATATGTTGAATGAAAACTTCCCTAAACTCTTGTATGATCACAAGAGATTTTTTATTATATTTCTTATGGTATAACTACTTGAATTATTTTTGGATGAATAATTTTTTATGTTTAACGAGTTTCCTTTTATCACTAACCTATTTATTCCCAATTCTTTTGTTAATATAAGTACCCATAGAGTTATCAATGCTTCAACCTAATGGTTAGTTTTTAGTCCCATCACTCTTACATAGGATTCCATAAACATTCCCTTATCACCCCTCAAAATACCTCTCCCTCCCAAGGCTCCTACGTTCCCTTTTGACACACTGTCAAATTTATATTTCATGTAACCTAGAGATGGGATCATCCACTTAACTAGTCTTATTGTTTCCGATCTTGGGTTATTACCAATCCTATTTTTCACTTAAACCTACAATTTTTATTGGTCTCCACTTCAATTAAGTTTGTGTTTTTATCATTTGAGTTAATTTTAAAATTCTCCTTGATTCTTTTATAGATCTTGTAAACCACCATAAAACTAGCCAACTTCTTGTTTCAAAAAATTCTATTATTTCTCTCTCTAGATTTTCCACAAAATATGTGGTAAGGATAATTAAGACAAGGCCATCTATAATTCCAACATTGAGTTAGGTTGGAACCAATTGATCTAAAATTTATCCAATAGTAACCTCCAAATTTAATTAGTTTAAGAGCAACCTATCATTATAGAGCCACCTTTACATTCTCATTTTAACATAATGGACACTTGTTAACTAGATTCATACCTATTTTTCTAATTTTATCCATAGTTAAAATCTTATTTTGCATAACTAACCATAAAAAAATATTAATCTTAGGTATGAGACTTTTGTCCCACATCTTTCCCCAAGAATTTTATTCCCTACGTAGGTTGATGATTAGATTATACCCTAATTTCACTAAGTAATGTCCATCAAATGAGTCCTTACATATCAATTTTCCTTCATTTATTAGGTGGGGATATGGTAAGAACTATTTAAAACTAATATATCACTTAAGAAAAAATTACCTTCCTCAGATATATTCTCACTTCTTAACTACATCCATAATATTTGTCTATTTTTGACCTCCATGTAATCATAAACACTACTCCCAAATTCTTGTTTATAAAAAATATAAACTTTATTCCATGGTTCAACCATTTATAGAGGCTAATTTAAGACCCATGTATCTTCCCATAACCTTACTTTATGCCTGACCCCCACTTTTCACTTGCATCCATTAGATAAGAATTCCCTACTAGTCACTTGTAAGTTATAGAAATAATAACCATTGATAAACTAGTCCATCTCTACAAATATGACAATGTTCTTAGAATTTAGGTATTTATCTTATATAATTCTAGACCAATAGGTGGTGACTAAGATAAACTTCCAAGCCAATTTAGAAATAAGTTTTAAATTCATCCACTTCATTCTCCTTAATCCTAGGCCTCCATTGTTCTTTGGAGTACATACCCTTTCCCATGCTACCAAGGAGACCCTATCTTTGTCTTCAATACCTACCCAAAGGAATCTTATTTGAATTTTTAATAGTTTATTATTGATAGTTTTGGGCATCTTTGGAATTGACAATACATATATTGGTAAACTTTAGAGAGGACTTTTTATGCAAGTAAGCCTTCCAACTTGTGATAAAATTTTAGCTTTCTAGTTAACCAATTTTTTTGAAACCTTTACAATAATGGTTTATACACTATTTTCAAGAGATTATTGTTGGAGATGGGAAATCTTAGGTAAGTGAGTGGATTTTACTTTATCTGACATCTTAATATGTATGTAATTTATTTCTACCTGATCAAAAGATGTCCAAAAAGAATACTAATTTTTTCAAAGTTTATTTTCTATTTAGATAATACTTCATAATTGACATTAATCCTCTTCAAATATCTAGATTCTCTAATTGAATATTCCATGAAGATGATAGTATCATCAAAAAACTATTGGTGAAGAGATAGATTAACATCTTGAGCTAGTTTAAAGCCTTTTAGACCACCATCTCTAATGAAAAATACCAACATTTTTTCTAAAATATTCAACCATTACTATGAATAGGAAACGTGATAGGGGATCACCTTTCTTGAATCCTATACTAATTTTGAAAAAACCTTCAAGCACTCCATTGATGAGCACTAAGAACATGACCATCAATATATAATTTATTATTAGTAATTTGAATCTATCTTGGAAACTAAATTATAGTAATACATTGTCCCAAAAATTCCAATATACTCTATTACATGCCTTATTCAAGTCTAATTTGAGAACCATACCTACCTTTTTACTTTTATACATTAAGTGTATTGTCTCGTACATAACCATAATTCCATCTTATATTTCTCTTCTTAGAAGAAAACCTTCATGCTAACTACTAATTTTTTTTTATCATAATAGGATACAATATTATGGATATCAATTTTTAAAGATCTTATAAATAACATTACAAAGTCTTATTGGTTGAAAGTTAAATAAATTACTAACACCTTCCTCTTTTGGAACAAGAATTAGAAATGAGTTTTTCATCTCTTTTAGTATTTGTCCTAAAATAAGATATTAATTAATCACATAAACCACATCATCCTCAATGATTTCCCAAAATATTAAAAAAAAAACTATAGGGAACCCCTCGAGTCTAGGATCCTTATCTTTATTCCATAAAAATATAGTCAATTTGACTTCTTCCTTGGATGTTGATAATATAATACTATCATTTTCCAATTGATCTAAAAAATATGGAATCTCATGAAGAAAATATTATTCTATTCTATCATTGGGTCTTGAGTTCATCCTATAAATATTTTAAAAAAAAAATGCTCTCATCCTTAATAGCTTCCTTATCCAAGACAATTTCTCCATTCTAACCTCTAATTTTGTAACCCCACTAGGTTAGACATAGAATTATGTGAATTTTTTAAAGTTAAACATATATACCATAAACATATTATACCATGAGAATATAAATAGATATCATATATATAATCAAGTATGATAACAGTAAATATGTATTACATCATAACTCATTGATCTCTAGCATCATACATACATGTCATAATGTGAATATAGAAAGTAATCACATTAACTCAAATATAATTGATATAAGTCTACAACCGCCATTTTCAATGTACAATAATAAGTAATTACAACTCTTCATAATAATATTCAATGATAAGTAAAATATAATACATTATACATATAAGATTCATGGCTCCCTTATAACATAGTTCCCAAACTAAAGTATATTTGGTAATCTCAAGTGTCATCTCAATAATTAGTATTTATATGGGGAGGGAGAGCACCATATGAGTGATTTTACACACCAACCACAAACCAATGATCCCCCACACTAATTCCATTAAGAAATTTCCCTCAGTTCATGGATGAGTAGATTATAATAGTGTTGGAATCTAGAGAGATAATAAAGTACCCATGTGTTGTATGATTTCTAAACTAAACATGCAGTGTATAATAAAAAACCATTCTATTACAAGATATCACACAAACATGTAAATCATACTCATGAAATGATAATGTCTCACTAAACATATTTTGGCATAAATTTTTACAAAGAATAAATAATAATAATTTATAAATCAATCAAATTCATACACACTACTTGATCAGACTACCTTCATCTGTCATTACAATACTAGTAAGCCAATGAAGTCCATCTCACTCCTTACTATGTATCAACAATGTAGATTGGTCAACTATAATTCAACCAAAAGATTCATTTAATTTAAATCCTACTTAAAAAAACATCAAATAGCATGTTAAACATAGGAGTAACCAAAGCATGCATTTATTCCATCAAACACATGAATGAATCTTACATTATTTTCTATCCCATAATAGCAATAATGACTATAGTTTATACCACCTAGGTAAAATAGACATTAACTGTAGATTTCAACTACCATGATTTGTTCTAAAATTACTACACCCTATGTTAACCCATATTATGATATTATAGTGTTTTAAGACATAACTACTAGTTTTCCACAATCAATCATAATAAAGTAGTCATAACTACATGGAAACACAAGCTTATATTCAATCAACTATACATAACTAAGGAAGTCACAGTTTCCATGAAACACATAATATTCCATCTTAACATATGCTACACTCTTAAATATTATATGCACACATACACAAAGTCTTACCAACTATCATAAAATATGCTATTCAAATCAATAAACAACATGCATACATTAATTCATCCAAATGTAAATGTAAGTGTAGATAAAATAGTAACAGTATGTACCATTTGGGTACAACAGACATTTATATAATATTCCCCTATGATATCCCATACTATCATAGCTCATAACTACATAAAAACACATAAACCAACTTATAATTTTAATAATTAAATGATCCATATAGATAACAACAACCAAGAAACTATGGGCTTATAACACCTAGGTATATGCTAAGTTTAAATTGCATACTAACATTCCAAAACAACATAACTCATAAGAATTCATCATGATGCACCATTATATACTATCTATAAATAATCATGTATACATATTAACACTCCCATAACATGTAATACACATAAGTATTATATATTGAATCTATATAACTAATATCTAATCAATTATCTGTAATAAAATAGAGAACTCATAAACCCATTACAACATTCAATTAAGTATTTGATTTTATTTTTTGAAAGACTAGTTAATATGGTTATGGTTTTGGTCCCTCAAACACATGATGACTAGATAAAATCATACTTATAGCTACAAGTTTAGCCATATGACTCAACCCAACCATTTCATTATGTAATTATGTTAAATACATAAATGTATGTGTAGATAAAGAAAAATAATATTCAACACATAGGAAACATAAGATAATCCAATCTAGCATCTACTATATGTGTTAGGGGTTTGAATGAACACATTTGATAACTTATTTTTTATGTAATTACTTAAAATAAATTAGAAACAACACATGGAATTATAACTATAAAAATACACCCCTTATGAATAAATACATATACACATGTATTCCTTATTAAGCATACCATAACTTGTTTTAATTTTATGTTCACATCCCATGTTTGATTCAAAAATTACATGATAAGAAACTCTTCAAATGAAAATAAGGACTAAATTGGGTTCTCCATTAATCCCATGCCTCATTAAACCCTCTAAGGATAAATTAGCCAAGCATAACACCTACAAGTGTTGGAATTCCCAAAGGAGGTTTTTGTGAGATTATTCAACCATTTAATATCAAAAAGGTTGACTATGTTTAAAATTATCACAATCATTCTTAATCATTTTTTGAACTTTTATATAAGTCTAAGAATACTAGGTTCAAATTTCATGAACTTAAACCCATATAACAAAAACTATCCTCTTTATTTACTATATACAGATTTAGCTATTATTGAAGTATTTAAGTTATTAAACCCAATAATATAAACAACCATATTCCTAAATTTTTTCTAAAAGATTTTCCTTCAATAGAATTTACTATAAATACCATTCTTAAATAAAGATTTAATTCAAATAATAATTATTCCACATGGAAATAACACATGTACACTAGTTACCATGGATTTGATAGTCTTGTTTGAGAGAAAGAAAGGTATGTTCTTGTAAGGCAATGACCCAGCCTCAAAATCCCATCAAATAATTTATGTGTTATATAATTCAACTACAACCCCTATTATCCAGTCATGACCATAGATAAGCAGTGCCAATATGCTTTATTTAAATCAGCCATACCCATTTAATTACAATGACACCTTAACAATCATAGGATGAGTAAAATAATATAAATCAACTTAGTTAAATAACACAATCTATAAAATCATGATGCCATCAACAAGATATAGATATATATACACAATAAGATATAAGTACACTGTATCAATCTTTAGTGACATAATATTGGGTGATTCTCCTATCCATAAATATATTTATATGTAATATTTTATAGATTAAAATAAATAATGATGCAAAACTTTAATATTAGTTAATATAAGGTTGTATGGTGATGCCAATTAACATATAACTATGAATTTTATTAGTTAAACAACCCACTACTAATATTAATTAATGATTCAATTATGCATCAAGCATGGTCTCCTTTTCTATGGCCTATTTTATTTATATATTTTTTAAAGTTTTGGTAGATATCATACTTGGTCTCTAGCAAACTAATATTGTTATTCACTATACCTAATGGAAGCATAACTAACACACACACACACACACACACACACACACACACACACACACACACACACACACACACACACACACACACACACACACACACACACACACACACACACACACACACACACACACACACACACACACACACACACACACACACACACACACACACACACACACACACACACACACACACACACACACACACACACACACACACATCTCAAAAATCCTTCCCACTAGGTTTTTCTTGAGTGCATCATAAAACATCAAGACTTTTCTAGCATAAGATAATCCTCACCTGATAGTCAAGCATTCACAGTATCAAAAAATGATATTATAGGGAAGAATCTATTTCAAAAGTAGATGCAGTCTTTCTAGACTAAAACATGAAAAGATCTCAAATAAATTATTTTGACTTTTTTTTAGAAAATATTTGTCTTGTTCAAGTATTAACTAGACACTCATGTTGTCTCAAACTAGCATAATCAGCATTGTAAGTCATAATGTTCAATTGAGTCTCTTTCTATGGTCCAATGTCCTATTCATGGGCCTACATTCTATAGATAACATTTTTCTAGATATCATAAGTAAATAAGAGTAGATATTGTTTTAAAGCTTTGATGTCTTTCAGATATGTGATTTTGTTCATGCTTTTATATTCTTGGTTGTCACTTTAACACCTCACCCTCTACTATGCGTATTTTACAATCATAGTGGTCTATACTTATTCTCAACTTGAAATTTATATAATTGGTTTGTAATATGGTCATTATAAATTTTAGCTAAGTTTTGAATGTAAAAGGATGCCATAACATTAAATTTTCTATTATACATTCCAAATATATACAATCATAATATAAGGATTCATACGTACATATAAATACATACCACCAGAATATAAGGAATGCATATGCACATATAAAAACACACAAGTATTTATTACACAAATACTCATAAATTAAATACTTTTCCTACCTAGAATTTATTCTTATTTGATTTCTTCCTTTTCCTTTCTCCTTTTCCTCTGTATGCTTTCAATTTTCTCCTTCTACTATCCCTTTTCATATTCCAAAACACTTATGATCTTTCTTTCCACAACCACATAGGTTAAAAAGGGCATGGTCCTGTCAATTTAAATATTTTTCTTTTAAAACTCCATTTTTATTTTATTTTTTTCAAAAAGACCACCTCTTTTCTATTTTTATGTTTTAGCTTTACATGATTTTTCATAGATATATAAGTTTCTTTATTTTTACTTTAATCAATTATAAGGTTTCATAGTTTAATTTTTTGATTACTTAATAATAAATAATTACTTAGAATATCATAATTATTTAATAATAATGATACTAATATTTTAAATTAGTAATTAATGAATAAATCACATAATATGTATTCTACACATGAGATTAATTCCACACTAGGCATATCTCATAACTAACACACACTACTATGAATAAATATTTATCCAAATATAAACATCATCCAACACACAGTATGTTAACCACTTTATTATGAATCAAACATGAATTACATATGTGGTGTGTACAGGGTTCTAGTTGGTTCTTTTTCATCCTCTAGCATCTCCATCTACATCATTCTATCTGATGATGCTCTCCTTCCATCATGTTCTGAGGGAGAGGTTCTCTTGCATCAAACTCATAACAAAGTAACTAGTTAGGCCATAAAACTAATGACATCCATTCATCATAAAATATATCTAAAATGAAAAATCAACATGATCATAAAGTAAACATATACTCTAAGCTACCTCATAACAATGTGATTGTGTAACCTAAGAAATATCCTACTACCCATAATAATATATATCAAAGCTTAGTTAAAAATAGTAAAATCCAAATTTATCAACTATAGATATCCACAAATAATTTAGTAAGTTTGTTTGGATAGGAATTCCGATGTAACATCCTTCCCCCTAAATCTATTCATCATCCTAGATAACTCTTATCAAATATAAATTTTGAATTAAAAATGTTTTTCAGCAAAGAAATAACATAATATAAAATATCAAATCAAGTAAATAAATGTGGAATTACCTATAGAACTCACCTAAGCTCCCTCAAGTTACACTATTAATATATTAATGATGGCATGAGTCCTTTCTCTATGACATCTCCCAATTATACAAACATGGTTTGTGAGTATTACTTTAATTAATTCTATCATGACCACCCAAGGTCCAAAATCATCAAGACAAGCCTATATACTACAGGGTTGACCACTTTTATTACCTTGAAGGGTCCCATATATCTTATTGAAAGTCTCACTGACTTTATAAAAACATGTGAGATCATCATAAAATCCAAAAACAAATGACCAAGGAGAGTTCCACAAAACCTTACATCCCCTCTGCACATCTCCCTAATTTATTGATTTAATAGTTTTGGGAATATTGATGTATTATTCCTAATTTAGTTAAAGGGTCTAGATTAATAATTAGTAAATAATATGCAGTAAATAAGCTACTAATTTGTGAAATTTATTTTTAATTAGAAATTTTATAAAAATAGTAATAAGAGCAAGAAAATAAGATAGCTTAAACTATGTTTGTATGACTAAGACAAGGTTTGATATTCATTGTGTAGACCTAGGACACTGTTGTAAATAAGACTTTAATTTTTTTTTGATTGGATAGGAGAACCAAAAGTGGACAAGAGTGGAACTGATGCTATAGTCTTTGTCTAGCACTATTGTCCTAATGATCTAAGATTTTTAAGTTTTGTTCAGTAGGTCTGTGTGACCCTATTTGTGAATTTTTGAAGCCTCACTATCAGCAGTGCTCCCTATAGAGATAATTTTATTCATTTTTGTGTCTTTAATTTACTTGAATAAAACTTTGGCAAATAGGGAAAATGGTTTAGTGTGTAAGATGCACTAGATGTACTTCACACCCCATGTGTGAGCACACTGTCTACATACCAACACTCTAAAGAGGGATCAAGCCATATGTAGTTCTCCCTTCAAAAGTGCTTCATGAAATTATGATATGAGAATTCAATAAATTCTAAAATAGATGTGCTTGAGGTGGTTTAGGACTAGTGAAAATAGTTAGATGTGGTTAGGACTGTATTGGATGGTTATATGTAGAGAACAGGGAAGATTTACTAAGTGGTTTCACTTGTATTCTTGCTTGATAATATTTTTTAACCCCTTCCAAATGATTTTTTAATGGAATTATATATGGATATATTGTTTATCATTTAAATCAATTCATGTTAGGATAACATGATTGAATATAATAATCTAGAAGGAAATGATCGTTTAAGCCTAAGATGCACTTGAACAATAGTGCTAAAAGCTAGACACCCTAGGGTTTGGTGCTAGTGTCCATGTTGAGAACTATTTTCTTGAGATAATGGGGCCTAAGGGGATGAATTTATCATGGAAAAAGTATCTTGGGTTAGTGAAATCAAGTCTAGGAAGGATATGGATTATTGGGAACTAGAGAAAAGATGCCTACGAGGGTCATAAGAGCAAGCAAGAGGGACCTATCAATTGGGTATCATTATCCACGCTCAAGTTACCAATTTTCAAATTTTATATGAATAAATTCCCCCCCCCTTTATTCTAGTGATACAAAAAATAAAAATACTAGGATAAAGGAAAAATAGAAAGTGTACCTAAACTTACCTACAAGGGTGAAGCTCATAAAGTTATGTGATGTTGGGTGTGCATAGCTAGATCATGTTGTGAAGTGTAAATTTGTAATAAAAATAAAGAGTAGATAAATTATTACTATATACACTATATTTAAAATAAGAACTTAAAAAGCTAGGTAAGAGAGAGAGGAAGATAAAGGAATGAATACACCTCACCAGGTACTTAGACCAATACAAAACTTGTTGTGATGTTGAGTGATGTTGGATTATGCTGAGTAATGTTAGATGTGTGTTGAACCAAGAGTAATATCATGAATAGAGTTGAGTTCTCAATTACCCTAAAATGGCTCAAAAATGCAAAGGCTATCCCTTTAGCTCCATCATCACCTACTAAGTGAAGTTAGATGATCATCTATGTGTTGATTGATGTTTGGATTATGTGTCTAAGCCCTCTAAATAGGTGGCTCAAAAATACAAAGTCTAGCTAGTCCTTTGGGTCCATTATTACCCCATGAAGTGAAGTTGTAAAATGATATTGGTATGAAATATATGTTATATGAGATGGATCCTAAATCCCATGAATGTACTATGATATAACAATGTTTGGCATGGATATCTAAGTGTATATTAGAAACTAAGCCACTTTTGGCCACTCTAAAAGATAGATATTAGGCTTATATGAAAGCCACTACAAAACTAAGAATCTAGCTTATGAGAAATCCACTTGAGAACTTAGAACTATAATATTGTCTTATCACTATTATCCTCTGATAAATTTGATGATTGTAACAGATTCTTCACTATTTTTTTGGTTTATTTTGAATAGTTTGATGTATGGTTATTGTTATGAGTATTCTAAAACTATATTTTTTGGTTGGTAGGAGTTTTGATCTCTATAAAAAAAAACCCTATTTGTTATCCCCTCTTCTAAGGGTATGAATGGAGACCCTACAATGAATTCCCTCAAAAGAAAGATCCATACAAGTGTGTTATGCTACAAAATATATGATATAACAATGACAATCTACAAGATGTCTCAATATATGACACGATTTATATTGAGAGATTGTTAGATAAATAAGGGTATGCCTAGATAGATGTAATAATGTAATATCATGTGTAATGTATTGAATTTTAATATTAATTTTGGTTAGTTTTTAGTTAGAGGGATGGAGCATGATGTCCATCATGGCATCCAAGAAAACAAAAATAATACATGATATGGAACGTGGCATTGAAAAAAATGACAAGAAAAAAAAGCAACAAACACACAAGGAAATAATCAAGAATCATACAAGGATGGCCAAGGGGCCAAGTAAACAAGGGGCATGGGCACATGTCACTCAAATTGGAAAGAAAGTATAAAAATCATGTTCAAATTCCACATACATAGACAATTAAAACAAGCAAAATTGGCATGGAAGCCACAATCATATAGAGGAGAATAGGCAAAGGACATTGGAAAATATCCTAAGGCACACAAATGAATATAAGAAAAAGACAATTATAAATTTCCTAAGGCATATATAGGAATGACATAGCTTGGATAGTGTAGTCATGTAGAAAATGCCCCCTAGTGGGTATGTATATCAGTGAGTGTCTTGATAACTAGAATGTGTGGTGTAGGAATGACATAACTTGGATGGTGTAGTCATGTATAAAATGCCCCCTAGTAGGTATGTATATCAATGTGTGTCTTGAATTTATAAGTAGGATGCCCCCTCAATGGGTAGAATTAAGTAATCAAGGATCTAGATGTCACTACACACACTTAAAACAAGATAAGTGAAGCATGGTAGTGTACATAAATCAACAAATAATAATCATAGAATAAAAAATGTAAGTCTAGCATAATATTAGAAATGTAATTCTTGGATAATGCATACAATCAAAATATTTTTGGTCTTTTTTTGATATATTTGAATGTTTTTGAGTTTTTGAGATTTGAGCTATGTACAATAAATCATAGGAAGATTATGTACAAAAATATGAAAAGAAGCTATATACAAGTAAGCTAGGAAGGAAACTATGTACAAGTAAGGCTAAGAAGAGATGATACTAACTGATGAGTCTCATGGGAAACTCCCTATCAATTTTTCCTATATCAAATAAAGGAATAATGAGTGATTGTGAAGCATGAGGGAATTGCTGTGAATATGAATTTGAATATTTGGATTCATTATCGGTATCTTGGAAATTATAATAACTTGTATTGTTTGACTTCTCATTATCATCTTGATTTTGAACCAATGGAACGTTATTGTTGAATTTTGTTGTATTTGTATCTTTTCTTGTGATGACCTATGTCTATAAATGATTTATCTTAGGATGTTCAGTAAATCCCAAACCTTGGTGACAAATATTATCAATTACTAGAATAGGAGTAGTGATGCCTTGAGCCTACTTTCCCAACACTTAACCTTGATAATCAAACTGTTGTATATATTTTAAACCAAACCCATACTATTGTGAAATTTGAGCCTCATTTTGGAGAGGTAGATTTGAATATTTTTCATGCTTTACATATTCTTGTGGTACTATTTCTTAATCTAATTTTACTTTTTTATCTTTTTATTGTTCTGAGTTATGCTTTGGTAATCACTTTTGTATAGTTTCTAAATTTGGCCCTTTGTGAATGTGTTCATGTGTCACTATGGATTGATTTAATTATTTAAGTTGTATAGGGTCATCCTTATAAATTATATATTATATATGTTGTTTCAATGAAAAAAATGAATCTCTATGATGCCCATGCATTTTATGATATGCATAATAATATCTGGATCTTCTCACTGGATGTAGAGGAGATAGTTTGATCAACTTAGATTTAATTTCCCTTATTACCTCACTTGAAATCTTTTTTGACCATTTAATAATTTTTGAATCACTATTTTTAGAGTTACTTTATTGTGATTTATTTTTTGATATATAATTTTTCTTGTAACCAATTGACTAGGTGAAGGTGCACATACATGATTCACACTAGGATACCCTTAAGTATTTTGTATTATAATCTGATTTTATAGTTTTGTGATCTAGTTATGAAATATATAATTTTATGCTTGTAAATTTGAGATTAACTTGCTCATATTGGTGATTTGATCCCTTAGAGTCTCACAAGTACAAGCCCTAGTTGCTTTTGATTGAACATGTAAGCACCTATGTTGAAGAGGGTGTGAATAATCTATAGGATGAATGTATACATTAGGAACAATAGTATAAGATGTCTCACATTTTATAAGTGTGATATCATGGACTTGGTTAGAGGGAAAGTAGCTATCACCCTCTTGGGGGAGAGGAGGAGAAATAATTTCTTTCCTATGCATAAGATATGACATTAAAACTTGATAGGTGGTAGTAAGCTTATGTCAAAACCATGTAGCCAAGGAGTTAGATACAACTAAGTAGAAACCATGTATATGGAATTAAAATCATGTAAGTGGATTTATAATTTGTATAAAAATGTGATTATAAAGAATATTCCACATGAGAGATAGAAAATAAGAGATAAAGAGCATGGTATTGGGAATTAATGTATAAAGAACTTTATCATGTGCTATGACATTTCTAATATGTTTATCATTATAAACTTGAAAAAATTTCCACATGAGATAAATAAAGAAAGGGATAGAGAACATGAAATTTTTCATGAATGTATAGAAAATTTTGACATGTAACATAATATTTCTAACATGTTTATAAAAATGGAGTTGGAAATTATTTTGGATGAGTGAGAGAGATAATGCAAAAGGAATATTTAAATCTTAAGCATTTTTATCAATAATTTTTTTAATATCATCTTTTATTATAAAGAGTAAGCATGAAATGTAAAGAATTAAGCTTTGTACTAACATATGATAAACTTCATCACTTATGTACATGTTAGAACCAATGATGGTCTCCTTATTATTTGTAATAAATGCAAGAAAATTTTGTAAATGAGATTCATTTTTTTAATCTAATTATAGATGTAAGATGATACCTCAAGAAGAAATGGGACCTAGTATGTGCAACTAGGGTTTAACAGATAATTATTTTGAAAATTTACTATGAAAATTTGAAATTGAAAGTGAAATTTTGAGTTATATATGCAAGTAAAAAGTTAGAATTTTATTAGAAATTTTGTGATTTAAGAGGACCTAGTCGATACAACTAGGGTTCTGAAAAATATTTTTTTTGAAAATTACTATTATATTTAGAAATTTGAAAAAAAAAATTATTTTAATATGCTAGTAAAAAATTATAAAATTATTTGAAAATTACTAGACAAAAATAATGGGACATAGTACAGGCAACTGGGGTTTGAAAGATTTTTTTTTATATTACTACAAAATTTTAAAATTTAATGCCAATTTATGATTTTATTATGTAGGTAAAAAATCAAAAATATATAATAAAAACTAGTAGGAAAATTTCCCTAAGGTTTCTAGGGTTTTTATATGCAAACAAAGTAAGTTGGGTTCACCAAAATGATTTAATAGTTTTGGGAATATTGGTGTATTATTACTAATTTATTTAAAAGGTTTAGATTAGTAATTAGGAAATAATATGTAGTAAATATTCTATTGATTTATGAAATTTATTTGTAATTAGATATTTTATAAAAATAGTAATAAGAGGGAGAAAATGAGACTTAGCTTAAACTCTTCTAATCTGACTGAGACAGGGTCTGATATTCACTGTGTAGACCTCGAACACTATCACAATAGGATTCTAAATTTCATTTTCTAATTAAATAAGAGAGATAAAAGTAGATAGGAGTGGCATCAGTGTTGTAGTCCTTGTCTATCACTATTATCTTGAGGATCTAAGCTTTTAGGTTTTGCTTGACAGGTTTGTGTGACCCTGTCTGTGAATTTGTGAAGCCTCATTGTTAGCGGTGCTCCCTATAGAGCTGATTTTATTCATTTTTATGACTTCAATGTAATTGAATAAAACTTTATAAAATAGGAAAAAAGGGTTAGTGTGTGTAATATTCACTATATGTACTTCACACCCCATGTGTGGGCACACTTCCTACATACCAATACTCTTAAGAGGGATCAAGCCATATGTAGTTATCCACTTGGAAGTGCTTCATGTAATTATGATATGAGAATACAAGAAATGATAACCTAGATGTGCTTAAGGTGGATATGGACTGGTGTAGAGATTTAGATGTGATTAAGACTATATTGGATGGTTCTATGTAGATAATAGGGAAGATTTCCTGAGTGGTTTCACTTGTATTCTTACTTGATAATATTTGCCAACCCCTTCCAAATCATCTTTGAATGGGCTTACATAGGGATTTAATGGTCATGAGTTAAATGAAATCATGTTATTCCAACATGATTTAAGATAAATATCTAGAAGTAAATGATTTTTGGAGCCTAAGATATACTTGGAAAATAGCACTAAAAGTTGGACACCCTAGGGTTTGGCACTAGTGTCCAAGTTGGGCACTATTATTTTGAATTGACAGGGCCTAAGGGGATGGACTTATCTTGGAAAAATCAATCTAGATTAGTATAATTAAGTCTTATAAGTATTTTAATGATTGTGAATCATTGAAAAGATGCCTAAGAGGGTCATGATAGTAAGAAAGAGAGACCTATGGGTTGGGTGTCATTAGTCACACTCAAGTTACCATTTTTCACATTTTATATGACTACATCTAGAGAGTATTTTTTTAATTCTTGATAAAAGTGTTTTTGGAACCTATCAAGACTAATGTTTATAAGTTAATACCATCACTATTCTATGTATCCCTTGATAAGTATAACATGTCAATATTATCACTACTCCACAGAGCTCCTGACAAGTATCATGATGAATAGGAACTTGAAATATTACATTTATAATGTATACAAAATTAAGGAATAAACATTTGATTTTATACATATGTATGGCCATATGACTAAATTTTATAAGTCTGTCTATCAAATCTTGGATTCTACATGTCCTTTATCAAATCTAAACTTAGTAACTACCAAGTAAACGTGAGACCAAGTAGGATCTATTCTTATTTCTTATTACTCATGTTCCTAATTCAACACTCTTTCCTTTGGTATCCAAAACCTAATAATCTCCAAAAAGTGAACAAAGTTCAATGAATTAGAATTCTATATTAACAAATCATAGAAATCAATAATATGTGCTAAACAATTTTAGATGTATCAACATATATATAAGACAAATCATACAATTAGTCTATAATTGTATTAAGTTCCCACTAGTATCATATTAACTAGACTAATCTATAGTGTTATATTTATATTTAAAATAAAATAATATTAAATTTAACATAAAACAAAAAGGCCAAGGATCACACCATCCTTACAACCTTATAAATAAAACAAGTGAGATAAAGTCTCCTTGATTTTTTGGCTAGACATAAAATAAGTTAAAAGTTTATATCAACCCTTAGATTGATAAGTTGTTCCACACATCCTATACCCTACTTACTTCCAAATAAAATTACAAAAATAACTCTTCAAAGTAACATGTTTCAAGCCAAGAAAGAGTAATATCAATCTGATCAAGGGTGAATAATAACATAATAATTATAATAAACTTATATTTCTTATTCTAGAATTTAATATATAATATAAGGTTTGCCACTCCACATGGTCTAAAATCAAAAGTTAGATAAAATAGTGACCCTAAAGAGTCACAAGTGAAAATTAGAGAATTGTCATCTTAAAAATGAAAATCCTACATATCCTCACAAGGTAAAAAAGACAACACCACAAATTTGCTAAATCACTACCTACTTACCAAATCTATAATCATAGTATCACAATCTATTTCCACAACCGAAAGAAATAAAAATACTAATTACAAAGATGTATCAATCCATATAATTCTACAACTTCTATCTCAACAAGAAGTAGAAAACATTATTCCATGAACCCCAAGGACTATGGTCCAAAATAGTATTGCAAAAACAAGTTTCAATGTCTAGAAATAAGATTCCTCACAGGAATTATAAAAATGTCAAAGGAGAATGATATAATAACAATTCACCTCTCTACTAACTATGGAAGGTGACATTTATTCCTACTCCACAAAACTTAAGGGTGTCATTTCACAAACAAAGTCCTAACACATATGAAGTCTCAACCAAGACAACTACACTCTATAATAAGAAGATTTTACATTCCAATGATTTATGTATATAATACACAAAAACTAAAGCACATATATTTAAGTGAGAATCATCCCATATTTATTAAACACTCATAACACAAAATGCAACTAGTGAGGTTGAATTGGTTTCCAAGAAGGATGTAATCATACTCAAGATGTTTAATCTAAGTGACTAAACTATGGTATAAATCTCTTGTTCATAACTCATGAACTATGTTATGTAATTGTTAGTAATTTTGGCATGTCAAGGCCAAATTACTACCTTACCATCTGAAACTTTGCCAAAATGGTCAATTAGCCTTTGAAGTTGGTTAAAATGGTCATATATGGTCAAAAATGTCAAAAGCATAACAAATGGTTTCAAAGGTCATGAAATTGTCTCAAGGAGCTTTAAATATGTTCAAAAGGGTGTTTTTTTCCTAAGTCTAAAAATTCAATTTATAAAAGAGTCATTTGATATGCCAAATAGCTGCAAATTATCTCCCACATGACATATTTGATATTATTATTAATATCCATATATTTTTTTTTAAAATAAAAAAATGCTATTTCATGCAAAGAATGTTTTTAATGCCAAAATAGAATTCTTTCAAAAAACAATAAAATTAAAATATTCTTGAAAACTATTGTATTAACTTTGAAAAACAAATTTTGATATCAAGATGAGTCCCACTTTAAGAAGGAAAAGCATGCAAGTGGAGTTAGTTAAGGTTGATTTGTCAAAGTTTGTTTCTCAATTTTCATGTAAGGGGAATCTTTTCTTATCACAACTCAAATTTCAAGAAACTCAAGTGGATTTATCCTATGAAATATGGCATAGTATTTTTGGAAAGGATATTTATTTTTATCAAACATGGGCCCACCATTATTTTCAACACCAAGATTTGGAGCTCATCTTGGAATTTTTGTATAATTAAGGATTTAATGAATAAATTATTGTAAAAAGGAGTTATTCTTGAGTTGATTCAACCAACACTAACCCTTATCTCCTCCCATTTCTTATTTCAATGCCAAAAAGGAAGGTTTCTTGATAAACATAAAGAAAGGAAGTATTTCAAGAAGGTTGTAATTAATTTGAACTCAAAATTGACTTGAGTTTACATTCACTTGATCTTATCATATTATTTCAAAACCAATATCTTGGACTTTTGTATAATTTTATATAAAATGATCTTTTGGAAGTCATTTAAAAAAAAGGGATTATTGATATTCAATAATAGATTTCTAGAAGCCAAAAAGAGAAAATTGATTTTGGGTTATATTTTTTTGTGTTTTGGATGTGGATTTTATATGTGTGTATTTTATTGCATACTAGTACTAAGTGGGATTACATCCCCTTTGGTTAGGTCCCTTACCCACCTATTACTTCCCATCTCATTTCACCTCTCTTCCCTTGCAAGTCATTTTAAGAGGTAGAGCCCTTCATTTGAAATATTTATGAAAGGGTAATATACAACTCCATTTTAATTTTGATTAATAGTGCCTAGTGAATATTTCAATATTTAGGTTCATCACCTCATTAAAATAAGTTTTCCCTTCTAGTATACCCTATGTTTAAATTGCATACTAACAATCCAAAGGAACATAACTTATAAGCACACATCATGATGCAACATTATATACTAGATATAACCAATCATTTATACATATTAACACTTCCATAACATGTATTGCACACAATTATTCAACACTCAATACATATAATAAACAACCAATCAATTATTTTCATTGAAAAGGAGAACTGATAAACCAATTATAACATTCACTTAAACATATACTTCTATTTTATAAAAGACTACTTAATATGGTTATGGTTTTGGTCCCTCAAACATGTGATGACTAGATAAAATCAACAAGCTTATCCATATGACCTAACACAACTATTTCCATTATGTAATTATGTTGCATACATAAATCCATGTGTAGATAAAGTAAAATGAGATTTGACACATAGGAAACATAAGATAATCTAATCTAACTTCTACTATACGTTTTATGGGTTTTAATGCATACATTAGATAAATTATTTTTTATGTAATTCCTTAACAAAATTTATAATATCCCAGTGAAATTATAACTATAAAAATGCACCCCTATGAATAAATACATATACACCTGTATTCCTTATTAAGCATACTATAACTTGTTTTAATGCTACGTTCACATCTTGTGTTTGATTCACAAATTACATGATAATAAACTATTCATATTATAATAAGGAATACATTGGGTTCTCCATTAACCCCATGACTCATTAAACTCTCTAAGGATAAATTAACCAAACATAACACCTACAGTTGTTGGTATTCCTAAAGGAGGTTTTAATTAGATTATTCAACCATTTAATATCAAAAAGGTTGACTATGTTTAATAATATCATAATCATTTTGTTGATGCCTCTAAGTGTACCATATCATTTATTAGTGTTTAGAGAACACTTCTCATTTTAGACTTCAAGGAATTCAGAGCATGAGTAGCAGATTATGGCAACTTGATGTCACCTATGGTTAAATAGAAGTAGAGATATGTATTGGCTTTACATAAATTTATAATGAGTGATGATTGGGATCCATCTTGGTTTTTTCTTTATGAATTTCAAAAAAAATATATTAATTCTTAGTGAATTATGACCTAGACTTAAGCTATAAACTAATCTAAGTGGATATTTATAATCAAGCTTAAACTAAAGTGATATGGTGTAAAAATGGAGTGAAGAGAAGGGTAAGGCAAAAAAGAGAGTGAGTGATTACCAATTTTAATCTTAAATATCTTGACAAAGCATCAATTACAACTAATTATGCATTCAAACCAATATATAATTCCAAATAGCCTAAGCTTAGATTTCACTATATACTAGGCAAACTTCAAATGATAATGTAAAGAATCATAAGTAAAAACCAAGTCTACTTTTAAAGATTTACCACTATATTCAAATAGCATTTTCACATCTAAATACAGAGAAAAATAAAATGAATAATCTATCATATACACAAATTAGAAACCTTGTGATTAGAAAATGCAACCTAGAATTCAAAGAAACCATTAAAATTTAAGACATAAAACTTGTAATTTAGAGAAAATATATGTTAGCAATTGACTTATGAAATATGGATAATCATTATAGAACTTCTTGATTATATTAATTTCTTCAAGTGTACAAAATTAGCTAAAAAATTATCCCTCTTTTCAAGATGGTGATACATGCCTTTTATAGAAAGATAAGGTAGTGCATTAGTTAATTACAATATATAGGTGTACAAAAGATAAGGAAAAATATCCTTAAGATTTTTAAAATACACTTGTTCTTCACAATTAGGCTAACCTAGGGGAAATATTCTAACATACTAGCATATGCCTTACAAGAGAATATTACTATTCTAGATTTTATAATGTCTTTTACAAAAAGGAATATTAGCTACTAGGTGGGTTGATTTCTAAAGGCTCCCCTTGTTGATTATATAGAAGATCTATTACCTTCTGATGTTGTTATTTGTTAAACTCAATGTCCATAGCTAGATTCATTAGGTAAACCTCTTTTTCATTAGCTAATTCATCCAGGTCTTAGTCATCCCTGGCCATGGCTTTCTTTATGCTCCTTGCCTCTACAATTTTCTCATCTACTATGAAAATCATGTCCAAAATTCTTCTCTTGTCCCTCCTAGACTAGCCATATCTTTTGCCCATAACTAAATGCATGACCAAAGTGACCCTATGTTTGAATTAAGCATCATCAATTATTGTAATTATAGTGGTCTTAATAGGATTTAACAACATAGTTCCTAGGATCTGCTCAATTCTATTGGCTAATGCTTTATCATCTACTAAAATCCTATTCAAATTATTTATCCAGGTACTAAGACCTTGGACCTTTTTTACTATTATTCCTAGTATGTTGTTGAAATGTTCTAAGCTAATAGTATTGAACTTATGAATCTTATTCCTAATCATAATGTCAATGAGATCCCTAACCTAGGTCTCTACCTTTTCCCATTATGCTATTAACTCCTTTGATACATCACCCTAATGGCTTAGGGAATCCTACCTTAGCTTTATTGAACCCAACTAATTGAACATATCAAATAATGAGGCCTTAAACATGTCCATCATGGTGTTAGGGACTAACAAAATGGCCTAGATTTCTAAGTTCTCCTTTTCTCTTTCCATGTTTTGGATTTTTTTCATCCCTTAGACTACAGCCTTTACTTGATCTAATTAAGCCTTAATCAAACTCTCAAAATCATCTTCATGTATAGCAACCTCTCTAAGTTGTTGTCCTCCCATCGAGGTTAGACCTATAAAGGGTTCTACCTCTTAGAAAGTGAATTCATCAGTAAACACCATAGCCTTCTTATTGGTGATCCTTTCCAATCCAACTATCTCTAGATTAAACTTCTCAGTGATGGATGACCTTGTGAATTTTAGAGGCTTTGAGACTTATACACCTATGTTTCTTGATGCTATTAGACCATCCATTTTCTTTTTCTTTGGTATTGGAGTGACCACAATTCTTATCTATTCCTATTCCTTAGCCATAGCCCTAATCCATGGCTTCATTTCATCATGCACTTCAATATTGGAAATCTCTATGAGTACCCATGAGTGAGAGAGAGAAGTAATATTTTGAAATTTCCCATAAATAAATCAATCAGGGATGACTAGTCTGTGAATGCGAATTCCTCGCTAAATAGTTTGATCTCACTAGTTGGGTGTGTGAGAGTCAACCTTGGTCTTTTGGGCCCAATAACGACCAATAACATTTCTACTTTCCCCTTTTCCCTAGGAGATATTGGGATTGCATCAAGAACAAGATCTTTCCCTTTCTCTTCTTTAAGCTCCCCTCTTTGGACTTGGGCATCTTCAAATTGTTCTTCTTCCATGTTAGTGTCATATGACTTTGCAAGTTCCTTAAGGGCACCCTTAAGTGTCTCATCTAGCTCTAAGATAATCATATCTATGTGTTTAACTAGGGAAGGTGGAATTTGAGGTTGTGTTGAAGATGAGGGCCCTTCCTCAAGTCTTTTTTCTAATTTCACCTCTTCCAATTTATCCTTACTACATCCTTACTCATCCTGTCCTTGCATAATTTACCCCTAAGGCTATGGTTGATCCACTTGAGGTTGTTCTTGGGATGTTCCAAATGGTCTAAGTAGAAAGTGATATTAGAGAGGGTGAGTTTTCCTTGCCTTTCCAAATGGATTATCATCTTTTATCAATCTATGTTCAATTTTGATGTTGTGCCATTTGATCCTAACCAACAACTCTTCATAATTCTTGGACATAATGTAAATGGTGTCATGAACATTGAGCTGATGCATGTATTCAAGCTTGGGCAACTTTTTCTCCTTCAGATGATTACTTAATATTATTTTTGTGTCCCATATTTTTAGTTCATCAAGTTAAAACCCAAATGAGTCCTTGTGCTTAGACATGGTATCAACATGTTTCCAATCTTGAAGTATAGTCCTCACAATAATTAGAGGGAAGGGGTGGAGAAGACCCTTCCTCTTCTCTTCGTAAATTCCATAAATGCTATAGATGAGTTAGGAGAAAAATTCTTTCTTAAAAAGCTTACTTTGAATATAGACTAGTAGTTTTTAAGGTTGGGACATGATCCCCTCAATCCTAATGACTATAAAATTAAGGTAGAACCAAATATCACCCATCATTTCAACATATTTCTTTATTAGTGAATGGACTATAGGCATGTGAATACTTCTAATAGCCTCCACTATGGATGGGTAAACAAAGTCACAAATACACTACATTGGTTCCCACACTTAAAGATGTTCAATTTAGAGTAATGGTGGGAAATGGTAGTTTGACCTATAAGAGACCAAATCTTTATGCTAGGGAAGTTGATAGAGTAAATAAGGGAATCCAACAAATATGACATCATATATATGTGTTTGGTAATTTTAATTTTGGTGGTAGTGAATAGCCTAGCCAAGAAGAACATATTTCTTGATTAGTGGATGGACTCTAAGCATGGGAATACTTGTAATATCCTCCACTATGGATGAGTAGACAGAGTCACAAATAAATTGCATATGGTTCGCATACTTAAAGATGTGTAATTTGGAGTAATGGTGGGAAATGGTAGTTTGACCTCCAAGAGACCAACTCTTTATGCTAGGGAAGTTGATAGAGGCAAAAAGGGCATCCAAAAAATATGACTTCATGTATAATTATTTGGTAGTTTTCCTTTTGATGGTGGTGAACTACTTGGCCAAGAAGACACTAATCAAATCTCCAAATGGAGGGGTAAACTTCTCTTCCACTATGTAATACACATAAGGGACCCAAATTTTTTTTACATAGGTGGTTGAGGGGAATCCCATTGCTTAGTTTAATAGGGTCATTATTAATCTGATGCCTTCCCTAAATTGGAGTATTGGGATCTTACCTTCAAAGTCCTTGAAGATATGGGGTCCTTGGTGCAACTAGGGCCTAATGATGGTGTCTAGGTCATTTTTTGAGGTCCATTATCTGATTTTGGAGAAGTCTATGTTGGGGATTGGGAGCTTATAGTATTTTTAAAAAGCTATAGGGGAAATATAAGCTACCTTCTTAGAATCCCCCTCCTAGATGATTTAGTCATTGTCTACCCTAAAATTAACAAAAATAGGAGTAAGGACATTTATACAATGTAGTACCTTAGAATTTGTAATGTCATAGTGAAATATGATCATCTAAATAATGACCAAGTCATAATGCCTCTGGCTCACCATGTAAATTCTCTACTCTTCTTTTGTGATGGGTTTTATCTCCTCCACCATGAAGAAAAGTTCAGAGCAATTCCTAGTTCCTAAAGAATTCACAGATGCAACATCTAATTTTGTATCTTTAAAAATTCTTCCATTTATATCCATGGATAGGTAAAGTATTATCTCCTATTTTAGCTATTGTTTGTAGGATACCATGATTTTTACTTATACAAATTATTTACCCTATATTACAAACTGGTTTTTGTGCTAGCTCTTTTGTACTCAAAACATAGTCAAGAGATTTTTGTATTGAATTATTACCAAATGAATTCAATTAGGTCACTTTTCTGTAGGGTTTAGGGTTTTAGAGCTTTGATGATAGGATATATTTATACTATGGCTTACACATGCCTTGGATTTTATTTAGACCTTTGACTTGAAACCTTCATGTTTTTGAGCCCATAAGATCCCTTATTTTATCCTTTTTTTGCTTGTGTAGCACTTATGTGGCATTGATCTAGAAATTTCATGGCATTTTTCATAAATGCATTTGAGCATTAGCAATTGGTATTTAAAATGCCTTATTTTCTTCTCTTTATTGGAATAAAATCCTAGAAGAGTATGATCCATTGATTGCAATTCAGGTCTTTGTTTGTGATTGGATCCTTTCTATTTTAAGCCCCATGGTTGTGACACTTAGCATTTTTACATGCCTTCCTATGCTTCATATCTTACATCAGTCATTTTTTTAATAAGCATTGGCCATGCAATGAGATCACAGGCCTTTGAAAAGTCATGGGTACCTTCGTACCATTATATTAAAGAGTGTGATGAAGTATACATTGTCAGATCATCTATCATTTTTGCTTCGAATGGGCTTTCACCACACGTCAAGCCACATGGTTCTCAGGATTCCATTAAAAATTCCATAGGATCTTCATGTCATTAAATAATCTCCCCATGATGATGCATGATCCATCAATCTATATACATGCTTGAACTTTAAGTTAGCATGATATTAAATTGGAATTTAGGCTTAAATTCCTTAGGCTAAGGTTTATTGCATATTTATTAAGCATGAAGCAAACCTTAGGATAAGGGATTTATGTCTAATTTTTACATTATGTTTAATAAACACAATGTATGCATTGGTCTAAAATATTTATGCTAAGGCTTTATAAAATATGCTTAAAGGGATCAACATGATATCATGGCCTAACATTAAATAGAGTTTTATTACATTAATAAATTCATTAAACCCTTTGCTTAGAGGCATTAGGTACAAATTATATGTTATAAAGACTCTTAAAAATATGACTTAGTATAACTCTATAGTTTAAGGTTCATTGTGTAAAAATGCAAAGAGGACCTTAAACTATAGACTTAGACTAGGTTCATATTTGTATATGTTTAGACTATAAGACCATCTCCATATTTTCAGATTGAAGGTTTCCGATGTTTGAATATATTTTGAGGGCTTCCATTAGTCTATATGGTAATTCATGAGCTTCTTCATAACATTTTTGGAGTGCATTTTGATCCTAAGTTGGATAATTCATTATCTTAAATTTGATGGTCTCATAGACGTTAAATACATCTTTGTGGATGTCAAATAGATGGTTGTGTGAATGTCAATTTTAAGCTAGTGAAACTTTTTATTTAGTGGGATTAAATTTGATGGTTGTGTGGACATCAAATACATCCTTTTGGATGTCAAATGACAGTCACACGAACATCAATTTTAAGCTAGTTAAACTTTTAATTTAATGGGCTTAAACTTGACAATCATGTGGATGTCAAATACATCCTCATAGATGTCAAATGATCATCACATGAACATAAATTTTAAGCTCATCAAATTCTTGTGACCTAATAAGAGAGTACCATTTGGCACCTCTATAAGGCCTCCTAGAATGCTGGAATTGATTCACTCTATTGGATCGAGATCCATGAGCAAGTGAGAGCTATAAGATCATGATCTAAGAACTTGTTCATTATTAGTTACTTTAGTAGGAAAGACCTATTTGCCTTTGGTCATCAAATATAAGCATGCCATGTGTCAATCCTATGAGATTTTTGTAATCCTTTAAGCTTTCAACCATGCCTCACTCTATCCAATCGAGTCTTTATGATGAAGCGAGAACCATTGATCATGATCAGGGAGCTTAAACATGATTGGTCAAAGGGGTTATATGTGGGATTATGTTGATATTTCATGCCATCAGATCAAAAGGCTACAAGGAAGTGTGAGACATTAGATCATCTGAGTTGTATGTTTATTTAAGTTTATGTTTGAGCCTTTCTCATTCCATCTGATCAAATATCATGATAAAGTGAGGGTTGTTGGATCTTACAAGATGAAAAGAAGTTAACTTATGACTAATGTGATATAAAAGACTTAGGGTAAGGTGTTAAAACTAGGGTCATGATTTTATAGATAAATACATCTGGGCCTTAGGATTAAAACCTTAGGCTAAAGTACAAATCAAGGGATTGAGCTAACATAAAAGTGGACTCGAGGAACCAAAACTTAGTTTAAGGTGTTAAGACTAAGGTCCAAATTGTATTAATAAATATAATGGGGCCTTATAATTAAAACTTTAGGATAAGGTATATTTCAAAGGGACCAAGTTAGGAAATTTTTAAAGGACCTTGCAAAACAAATATTAACCCAAGCTAAAAAATGGGAAAGGGGAAAACAATAAAAGTGACCAATCATTATAGACTAAGCTCCAGTCGAGTTTGAAACATGAATTTTATACATAGGTCCAAAATGGATTTTAAAGGGTTCCCACTAACTTGGTTCTTACCAATATTTAAATTTGAATTGAGGGTTTTGTCAAGGTTTTAGAACATGAATTTCTCAAGAAAAAACATCATAGAACCTACAACTAAAAGCCACAAAGACCATTTATTAGCACTGTTAGCCAAAATTAATGCACAATATAACTAAGTAAAATTGATTGTGATAAAATGGATGATCTTCAAATTATATAAATGATCTTAACATGCCATATTTTCATGTTCAATTTTTAAGGTTTCTCAAGGGTCCTAATTTTCAAAAATGGGGGTATGTTGGTCTTAATAAATCATAACTCATGGGGGAAACATAGAAACACGTTAAAACCTAGAGACTCTAACATAAAAAAATAATTAGGTCATCCATTCCACTTGATTAATATCATCATTTAGATCACAATATAGTTGAAACAAACCTTGAATTTTCAATCTTAAGGTCAATTATCAAGATATAGCCATACTATGTGTGTGCTTTGATTCCACTTACTATTTGCCATGGGATTCAAGAAATAACTTCCAAATTTTATGTCCTATCACTAACACTTGAATTATAACATGTTAATATGGTCATTAATAACCATGTTTTTTAATCTTAGGAAGGACTTGGGCATTGCTCTGCTACCAACTAGGCATCCATAGGCCTAATGCAGATGCCTTTAGCTCCACTCAAGGCCTTGCTCCACTTCCATCTAGGTATCTATAGCCCTAGTGGAGATCACCAAAATCACCTATGCTTATAAATATTTTGATTTTGCATTGAATTCTTATTTTTTTATTTTCTTTAGATCTTTATGATTTTAGCAAGGTTGGGAACTAGAATAGCCAAGTTTTAAGATTTGGTCAAATGTTTTTTTTTGGAATATTGCCTATGTCTGTAACCATTATCTCAAGTAAAGATGTTGATTAAGTTATATTATGTCTATACCATGATAGTTTGAGTCTTCATTCTACAAGTTTAAGTTTTCTTAAAACCAATTTGAGATCAAAATAATGGTTAGGTTCTCATGAAATAGTTGGCTTCTTCTATTGGTCTTTACTAATTTTTCCATGTTACAACATTATGATTTATATTTTAGGACCATGATCATCATTTACATGGGGTTCACACCCATATTTATATTTTTTTTGGATTTTTAAGCAAACTTCATAACTTTAAGCTCAAGATTGGAAGCAAGGAGTTCAGCAAAAGGAACAAACACATGATAGAAAGCAAGAAAATAGGAAACAAAAGGGAAAAAAATATGCACATACTTATATAAAAACAAGGGACAAGAAGAAAGTAACCTAAAATAAACTAGATAGCCTACCTATACTAACTCTACCATATTACAGATTACTCCATGAAGACCTCTGGTGGAGCAACAATAAAGTAGGGCTTGAGGTATTACCCATTGGTGGGCAAGGCGAACTTTGTTCATTATAGATATTTGAGCTTGAAGGTGTTTTTTCCCAATATTTATACAATTTGGTATGGGTCAATCCACAAAGGTGTGAATTTTACATGTTTTCCCTTAAGCTTAGATGCTTTGTCCCAAAGGAGAACTAGGTCTCCTTTTTTGAACACCTTGATCTTTGATCTTTTGTCAAACCACCTTTTCACTAGGGTTTGATGCCTACTAAAACCATAAAAGGCTTACTCCCTTGCATATTCCATCTAGATTATGTCCAAAAATATTGATTTGGAAAGTTCTTAGCTCTCTTCCATGTATTCTTGCATAAATTTATATGTGGACAGCTTGAGAGTGATAGGAAAGATAGGTTCTTATCCATACACCAATAGAAATGGTGAGGCTCTCAATTCTTGTTTAGTCCTTATTCTATTAGTCTATAGTGAAAACTTAAGGAGATTATGCTAAGTCTCAGGCTTGTCTATAGTAGACTTTTTAATTACTTTTATTAAGTTTTTATTTGTAGACTCAGAGACTCCATTTTCTTAGAAATAGTGGTTAGATGCAAACTTGAGAGTACTGTCATTATCATAATCCCATTCAATCATCTATATAGATATAAATGAAGATCCATTGTCACACACTAGAGAGATTAGAGTTCTAAACCTAGTATAGATGCTTTCTTCCATGAAGTTGATCACCTTCGTAGTCTTGCATTATTTGGTGGCTACAACTCCAGTCCACCTTGTAAAATAGTCTATGGAAATTAGGATATATTTGTGATCTTCAAAATAATTGGGGTTGATTACCCCAAAAAAAATTAACCCCCTTTGAGAAAAAGGTTTATCAACCATGACTGATTACAAAGGCATTAATTCCTTTGGTTCCTTAATGTTAAATACTTGACATGAGTGACATTCCCTCACATGATTGTGAGCATCCTTAAAAATAGTTGGCCAATAATAAATATATATAAGAATTTTATGGGATATGGTTCTTCTAGATAGATTCCCACTACCCAGCTTCTCATGGAAGGTACTCATGATTTGAGCAACTTCCTATTTTGAAACACACCTAAGGTATACTCCATCAATGTTTATTCTACACAAGACCCCATCCTTGATCAGGTAATCAGATAATTTTAATCTTAGGGCCCTCTTTTTCTCCCTAGATAATCTTGTAGGATATGTACCATTAATTAATAAATGTATGATTGAATCATTCCACTCACTAGATTAAATGTTTTGTTGATCCACTTGCATGATACTTAGCCTAGGGTTAGCACTAACAATCATCTGAATCAAACCTTGGCATCTTACTACTTTTACTATTTTCATCTCCAAGTCATACTCCCTCAAAATTTACATCTACTTACCTCTACATTATCCCAGCTCATTTTGACTTAACATAAGTTTAGTGTTAGGGTCACGTAAGATAGCATGCACCTTATTTCTAAGGATATAATGCATAGATTTTTTAACTACCTTAACTAATGCATATGTCTACTTATCAATCAATGAATAGTTTAAATCAACATTATTAAAATTAGTGCCCATAAAATCTATTGGGTGATCACACCCATCAATATTTTGAATTAGCACTATAGCCAAGTATGGTTATATGCAAAGTAATAAAGGTAGAAGTCCCTTTAGAAGTTAGGACTTATCAAGACTAGAGCTTGGCTAATGGCCTCCTTGATGTCATTAAATGCCTTTCTATATTATTCATTCCATGTTACTTTGGAATCCTTATTTAACATGTCATTCAGTGGCTTCACAATCTCTACAAAGCCACAAATAAACTTTGTTACAAAATTTATCTTACCAAAGAATGCCTTTAGCTCCTTCCTACTATTTAGGGGATTTATTTTTTATATAGCCTCTACCCTTTTAGGATACATAGAAATCCTATCTTTGGTTATAGAATATCCCAATAGTTTACCTTCAGTAACATAGAATATATTTTTCTTGGGGTTTAAGAAGATTCCATACTTCCTAATCTCTCAAAGACTTGTTGTAAGTGCATGAAATGATCCTCCCTATTTTTTTAAAAAATGGTTAGATCATCCATATATTTAATAATATATTAATCTATCAGTCTTGGAAGGCATGATCCATAGCTTTTTGAAAACTAAATCCTACATTGATTATCCCAAAGGGAATTTTCTTGTAAGCAAAGGTTCCCCATTTTGTTTTGAAATTTTCTCATCTTGTCTTCTCTATCAACCAATACTTGGTTGTAAATCAACTTGAAATAACCCAAATCACTTGGTCTAGAGAGGGGAGGGGATAGTTATCCATTTTTAATGTTTTGTTTAGGTTTTTTAATTTAATACAAAGTCTAATCTCACCATTATTCTTCTTGATTGGTACTAAGTTAGCCACCCGGGTAGAATGTCTGATGGGGAAGACTATCTTAGCATCTAGTAATCTTTTAACCTCCTTAAAGATCATGGGTTCTAGGATAGGGTTTATATGCCTCTATTTCTACCTGAATAGTTTGGAACTTTATTTAAGGGGTATAGTATGGTTAATGACTCTTGGATCAAATGTCTTTTATTCATCATAGGGCCATGTTATGACATCCTTGTATTAGGTGAGGATTTCTTTGGCATTCTTGTTCTCAATGTTTTTGAAATATTTTCCAATATTTACTAGATGGAGCTTATCTTGGAGGCAAATATCAAAAACATTATAATTTTTCCCACTTACTTTGGGAATATTAGAAACTTCAACTAGTTTGTCCTAATCAAACAATCTCTCTAAAACAATCATCCCCTTAGGGATCTTATTGTCATTTAATTGAATGCTTTTACCACCAAACTTGTCCTCCTCAGATGAATTTTCATTAGTCTCATCAATAATATGGGCATAAAATGCCCCAAAATTGGTCATGAAATCTAATATCTACTAATAATCATTAAAAACTTGAAAATGGTTGAAATTATCAAGCACTGAAGGATAAGGGATCAACTCAATGCTAAAATTAGGGGAATCTTGGTTGGGCATGAGGTTGGCTGTAATAGATTCCAACTCATCAACATCATAGTTTTCTTCTCTTGAGATGGAGGTGATGCTAAAATAATAAAAAGACTCAATCAAATCCTAAACTCTAAACTTATACATTTTAATATATGAGAGTTTGCATTGGTATTTGCTTCTTACTTGGTTGACCACTAGTTCTAAGTCCACATAAACTAGTAGTTTTTTGACCTTATTCTTTATTTAAAATTGTAAACTTAGGATAAGGTTTTCATATTCAACAAGATTATTAGTGAAATGGAATTGGATTCTATAAGAAGCATGACATTTCCTACATACAAGGTCAGTAAGGACAATGCCTACTCCAAATCCAACTTTACACCTAGCACCATCAAAATACAATTTCTAAAGTCCAAGAACAACATGAGCATTCTTTGGATCATATACCATATCAGTCTATAAGATTAAAAACCCTAAGTATAATCCATTTATGTTAACCCTCTCATTCACAACATTATACTTAGTTATCATGTGTTTCATCCTTGGTTCTCTCTCAACCCTGATCTAATTGGGAACTCCCTTCTAAGGTAGACACAAATAGGATCAATATGTGGACATGTATTAATTCAAATATTTGGTCCATTCCATACTTAAAAATATACCATAAACATTATGAATATCATTAATTTAATATCAATGAATTGGTACACCCTAGGCTAAAAAACTAACTACATGTGAATATTTAAAAGTTTGCCAATTACATTGACTCTATAATTGTCTAAATAAGTTATAAATCTATAAAAATTAATAGTTATTAAGATAATTTATTTGAATATACATACAGACATGATATTGGTGGATGATCCTAAATCTAAAAATTAATTAAGAAAATTCTTACCAAATATCTTGATAGCGAGCAAGAAAGGAGGAGACTCAACCTTAACCTTATGTACAGTCACATTGGCATGGTCATCCTTGGGTGGCTTGTTGGATTTATTTGACAAATATTTCAATAGGAGGTCCATTTACTCTATAATATATGTGAGTTCATGAAAATTTATATTAGCCTTTAGTTTATTCATGTCCTCAACAATGCTATAACTAGTTTTATTAGAAGAACTAGGAATCCCAACATTGGGTTTATAAGTAGTCCCTTTAGGTGGCTCTAGATTTTTGATTAAAGAGGTGTCTAGAAGAGTTCCAAAACTATTTGGAGGTGTTGAGGTAATCAAGGGATACCTATATTACCTATTCCTCAAGGGATAGGTCTTATTTAAGAACTATTAAAAAGCTTAGATCTCCTCAGGGATCTCATCAAGCTCATTATCCTCTTGAAAGGGGAAATCAAAAGTATCTACCATTAAGGCTTGATAAATGAATTATATATATAATCACTTGTGCCAGTTTAATTATTAGTGATTAAATCAAAGATATCCAAATCCTCTTGAAAATACTCAAAATATTTGTAAAATTCAATGCAGTTAATTTTGCCATGCTTGACTATGTAGTGCACTCTACAGTAATTAGGTAATGCAATATCAGTGAGGTTAATGTCCATGATATTATTTTCAAATATGTCTCATTATTTTTATTATTATGAAAAATATCATTCTAAAACCTATTATTTGGCCTATTATACCTTTGAAATGAAAATATCCTACCTAAGCTTTCAACAATATTTCCATCTTATTTTTACAGTTGAAGAAAATTAGGGCTCAACTTTTGGACCTTTTTAAAAATAGATTCATTTTCACTTTTAAGAGTTTTTGAATTATGTAACTAGTTATTGTTAGTACCAATAGTTGGTACCAGATCTCTTTGATCATTTTTATTGAATCTATTAGTAGAATGATTTAAGAATCCTAAGTTTTGATTGGGAGTAGCATAACTCAATGGCAACTGATTTAAGTTTAGAAGTTGGTTTAATGCTAGGATATTTTGTTTGTTGTTAGGGAATAAGTTCATCATAGGAATATGTGCTTTGGTGTTTGGAATATAATAGGCTCTTGATAATGAATTTATAGATGGCATGGATCTCTTCAAAAATATAGAGGTCACGAGATCTATTATATCCTTATAGATATCTAAAGCTAAGACATCATCAGGTTTATGGGATTTTATGGTCCTACTATACATTTTTTTAAATATAACATTAAATTACATAATATGCTCACTTTAATCCATTATAATTATGGTGAATTGATGATAAATAACATAATGACTAATAATCTTACCAAATTGATCTATAAAAACATCAGTGAAACCATCCCAACTAGTGATGTAATTATCAGGTAAGTTTAAGAACCATTCATAAGTAGCATCTTTAAAGGTAAAATTTAATAACCTATAAGAATCCTCATGCACAAAATTTAACAATCTTAAGGTAACTTTAAAATACTTAATGTGCTCTTTAGTAGTTATAATATCAATTGGACTAAATGTATACAAATACTTCTCAAGGTTATGTGGGAGATCATGTACCACACCTAGTAAATTTATTAAAGATTATCCCAACCAAGCCATACCAAGATGAAGTTTGAAGGCAAAGGTACCTTAAAGAGGTGAAGTTGGAAAAGATTTGGATCTCCTACATCTACTTTTGTCATGTTTGGATTTTTTGTGGCATTCAAGTTCAAGCAATGTATCCCTTATCTCTAAGTGTGATTTGGTTTAAATCCTTGGCAATTCTAGCTTGAAATTTGAAGATATTTTTTGCAATAGGATGTATCAAGCTAATCTTTATAAGGAACAATAATTAAACCTATACATTAAGTACATTTTGCAAATATTGCTCATAGAATAGTAAAGGACATTGATCTTTACCCAAAATAGTTTAAAGATGTATCTAATTATGCTAATATGATCTATATATATAATTTTAAGCTTAAATGAACTTATATTTATGAAATATATGCCAATCTTTGATAAAAATAGACCGTCCTCACCTCAAATACTATGTATTTTTAAATTTTGAGTTAAATTTACCAAAGCCAAGCATCAAACCTCAAATAACCTTTATCTTTGCCAAAGAAAGCAGAAAAATATGCTAAAAAGCACAAATATCAATGATTATTATACTTCTAAGTAAATAATTTTCTCAAAATACAAAGATACACTAATCTTAGATCAAAACACACTAAGACTAGCAAAGATTCAAAGAATTCATAAATTCCCTCCTAATGCCAACAAAAAATTCCTTGTTGATGCCTCTAAGTGTACCACAAGGTTTTTAGTGTTCAAAGAACACTTCTCATTTTAAAATTAAAGGAATTTATATCATGAGTAGTAGGTTGTGGCAAGTTGATGTCACCTATGGTGAAATAGTGGTAGAGATATGTATTAGTGTTCCAAAAATTAATAATGAGTGATGATTGGGATCCATATTGGTCTATTATTTGTGAATTATAGAAAATATATGTTAATGATTAGTGGATTATGACCCAGATTTAATCCACAAACCAATTTAAGTGGATATTTATAATGAAGCTTAAACTAAAGTGATATGGTGTATAAAGGGAGTGAAGAGAAGGGTAAGACATAAAAGAGAGTGAGTGATTACCAATTTTAGCCTTAAATATAATGACACAACATTAATTATAGTTTAATATGCATTTGAACCAATATATAATAAAAAATAGCTTAAGCTCATATTTCACTCATACTAGTCAAACTTCAAAGGATAATGTAAAGAATCACAAGTAAGAACTAGGTCTAATTTTAAAGATTTACTATTATACTCAAATATCATTTGCACTTCTAAGTATAGATAAAAATGAAATGAAATTAAATATAAGATCTTCCAATTAATCTAGCATACACACAAATTAGAAACCCTGTGATTATTAAATGTAGCCCAAAATTTAAAGAAACCATTCAAATTCAAGACATAAAACTAGGAATTGAGAGAAAAGCTATGTTAGCAATAAACATATCAAATGTCAACAATATTTATAGAACTCCTTGATTATATTAATTGCTTCAAGTGTACAAAATTTTCTCAAAAATTTTCCTTCTTTACATGATGGTGATACATGCCTTTTATAGAAAGATAAGGTAGTGCATCAATCAGTTACAATATATAGGTGTACAAAAGATAAGGACAACTATCCTTAAAAGTTCTAAAATACACTTGTCCTTCAAAATTTGAGTCACCTAGGGGTAATATGCTAATAGACTAACATATGCCTTATAAGAGAATATTCTTATTTTAGATATTACAATGTATTTTACAAAAAGGAATATTAATTACTGGGTGGGCCCATTGTTGAAGGGTCCCCTTATCGATTTTGTAGAAGCTCTATTGCCTTTTTATGTTGTTCTTTGATGAAATCCATGTCCATAGCTAGCTTCATTAGACAAACCTCTTCCTGATTAGCCAAGTCATCCAAGTCTTGGTCATCCCTAGCCATGGCTTCTTTTATGTTCCTTGCCTTTGTAATTTTCTCATCTACTATGTAAATCATGTCCAAAACTCTTATGTTGTCCCTCTTAGACTAGCCCTAGATTTTGCTCCTAACTGACTACATGACTAAAGTGACCCTATGTTTGAATTTAGCTTCATCAATGATTCTAATTATAGTGGTTTTGGTAGGATTCAACAATATAGTTCCTAGCAACTGCTCAACCAATCCCTTATCATCTACTAAAATCCTATTCAATTTCTTTTTCCAAATAGTTAGACCTTAGACCTTGGATACTATTATTCCTAGTATATTGTTTAAATGTGCTAAGCTAATAGTCCTAAACTTAGGAATATTATTCCTAATCATAATGTCAATGAGATCCCTAACCTAGGTCTCTATCTTTTGCCATTCTAATATTAACTCCTTAGCTACTTCACCCTACTAGCTTAGGGAATCTTGCCTTAGCTTTATTAAACTTAAAGAATTAAACATATCAAATAATGAGGCCTTAAACATGTCCATCATGGTGTCAAGGATTGACAAAATATCCTAGTTTTCTAAGTTCTCTTTTTCTCTTTCCATGTTTTGGATTCTTTATTTCATCCCTTAGACCCCAGCCTTTGCTTGAATTAATTGAGCCTCAATCAAGCTCTCAACATCCTCTTAATGTATAGTAGCCTCATTAAGTTTTTGTTCTCTCATCAGGGTTAGACCTACAAAGGATTCCCCTTTTTGGAAAGTGAATTATTTAGTACCCATCATAACTTTCCTAGTGGTGACTCTTTCCAATCCAGCTATATCTAGATTAAACTACATGTTGGTAGATGACCATGTGAATTTTAGAGGATCTAGGAACTTCACACCTCTGATGCCTAATTCTTCAATATCATCCATTTTCTTCTTCTCTAGTCCTATAATCACCACAATTCTTCTTTCTTCTTATTTGTTAACCATAGCCCTAATCCATGGCATCATGTCATCATGCACTTCAATATTGGCAACCTATGTAAGTATCCATGAGTGAGAGAGAGAAGGAATATTTTGAAATTTCTCATAAATAAACTAGTCAAGGATGACTAGTTTATGAATGGGGAATTCATCACTAAATAGGTTGATCTCACTAATTGGGTGTGTGAGAGTCAACCTTGGTCTTTTGGGCCCAACAGGGACCAATGTCATTTTTGCTTTCCTCTTTTCCTTAGGATCTATTAGGATTTTACCAAGAGCAAGCTCTTTCCCTTTATCTTCCTTAGGATCCCCTATTTGGACTTAGCCTCTTTAAATTATTCTTCTTCCATGTTAGTGTCATATACCTCTACAAGTTCATTAAGGGTACCTTCAACTGTCTCATCCAGCTCCAAGGAAATCATATCTATGTGGTCAACAGGGGAAGGTGGACTTTGGATTTATGTTGAAGATGAGGGCTGTTCCCTAGGTCTTTCTTCCAATTTCACCTCTTCTAATTTCTCCTTACCATGGCCTTGCTCATCCTACCTTATAAAATTTACCCCTAAGGATGTGGTTGTTCCACTTTAGGTAGTTCTTAAGATGTCTTAGATGGTCCAAGAAGTAACTAATATTAGAGAGGGTGCATTTGCAATGCCTCTCTAGATGGCATGTCATTTTTTTCAATCTATGTCCAAGTTTGAGGTTGTGCCCTTTGATCCTATCTAATACATCTTCATAATTATTAGGCTTAATGTAAATGGTGTCATGAACACCGAGTTGATGCATGTATTCAAGATTAGGCAACTTCTTCTCCTTTAAATGATTGCTTATTATGCTTTTTGGGTCCCACATTTTGAGATCATCAAGTTGAAACCCAAATGAGTCCCTATGCTTGGACATGGTATCAACCTATTTACAATCTTCAAGTATAGTCCTCCCAATAATTAAAGGGAAGGGGTGAAGAAGACCCTTTCTCTTCTATTTGAAAATTCCATCAATGTTATGGATGAACTGGGATGAAATGTATTTTTTAGTAAGTTTACTTAAAACATACACTAATAATCTATAAGGCCAAGACATGATCCCCTCATTCTAAATGATTATACAATTATGGTAGAACTAGATGTCACCCATCATTTTAACATATTTCTTAATTAGTGGATGGATTCTAGGCATGGGAATACATGTAATAGCCTCCACTATCATTGGGTAGACATAGTCATAAATAGATCGCATATGGTTCTTATACTTAAATATGTGTAATTTGGAGTAATGGTAGGAAATAGTATTTTGACCTTTAGATGACTAATTCTTTATGCCAAGGAAGTTGATAGAGTCAATAAGGTCATCTAAGAAATATGACATCATATAAAATTGTTTATCATTTTTCCTTTTGATGGCAGTGAACTACCTGGCCAAGAAGACACTAATCAAGTCTCCAAATAGTGGGGTAAGCTTCTCTTCCACCATGTAATACACATAGGGGACCCATATTTTGCTTACATAGGTGGTTTTGGGGGCTCCCATTTCTTGATTTAATAGCATCATTTTTACTCTAATGCCTTCCATAAATTAGACTATTGGGATCTTACCTTTAAATTCCCTAAAGATATAAGGTCCTTGGTGTAACCAAGGGCTAATTATGGTGTCTATGTCATATTTGGAGATCCATTCTTTGGTTTTGGACAAGTCTATATGTGGGATTTGGAGCTTATAATATTTTTCAAAATCTATAAGGGAAATATAATCTACCTTCTTGGAATTCCCATCCTAGATGATTTAATCTTTATCTACCCTAAAATCAACAAAAATAGGAGCAAGGACATCTATAAAATGTAGTACCTCAAGCTTTGTAATGGAATAGTGAAAGATGATCATCTGAATAGTGACCAAGTCATAATGCCTCTGGCTCACCATGGAAATTCTCTACTCTTCTTTTGTGATGGGTTTTAGCTCTTCCACCATGAAGAAAAGTTCAGACTAATTCATAATTCTTAGGGAATTTAGGGACACAACATATAATTTAGTGTCTTTAAATATTCTTCCATCATTATTTATGGATAAGTAGAATTATTTATGCTTTTTTAGTTATTACCTATGGGCTACCATGGTTTTTAATTTTACAAATTATTTACCTAGATTGTGAATTGGTCTTTGTGGTAGCTCTTTAATACTCAAAACATAATTAGGCTCTCTTTGGATTTAATTTTGATGAAATAAATTTAATTGGGTCACTTTTATTTAGGATTTATGGTTTTAGATCTTTAATGGTAGGATATATCTAGACTTTGGTTTACACATGCTTTTGATTTGATTTGTACCTTTACCTTTATACCTTCATGTTTTTTATCCCAAAATATCTCTTGTTTTGTTTTTTTCTACTTTCATGATGCTTATGTGGCATTGATCTAGAGATTTCATGGAATTTTTCATAAATGCCTTCAAGCACTAACCATTGGTATTTGAAATGCCTTATTTGCTTTACTCTGTCAGATTAAAATCTTATACTGGCATGAGTCATTAATTATAATTCAGGTCTTTATTTATGATTGGATGCTTTTTCTTCTAATCCCTATGGTTATGAGACTTGGAATTCTTATGTGCCTTACTATACCCCATATCCCATGTCAATAATTTTTTGAATAAGCATTATCCATGTAGTGAGATTGTGGGCCATTGAAAAGTCATGGGTACCTTTTCACCATTGGATCTTAGAGCGTGATAAAGCGAGGACCATCATATCATCCATTAGTTCCACTTAAAATGGGATTTTTCCATGTGTCAATCCCATACACTCTTAATATTCCATTAAAAGTTCCATAAGATCTTCACATCATTAGATCATCTCCTCATGATGACATGTAAGCCATCGATCTATAAAGATGCTTGGACTTTAAGTTAGAATGTTATTAAAGTAGGACTTAGGCTAAGATTTATTCTGTGTTTATTAAGCATAAAACAACAGTAGGCTAAGGGATTTACATCTAAGTAATTTGAATTACATATAAATGGGACCATGGCTAAATTTTTTAAGCTAATGTTTACATTGTGTTTAATAAACACAATGTATGCATTATTATAAAATATTTATGCTAAGGATTTATAAAATATGTTTAAAGATATCAACATTATATAATGGTCTAACATTAAATATAGTTTTATTGCATTAATAAATTCATTAAAACCCTTGGTTAGAGGCATTAGGTCTAAATTCTATGTTATAAAGAATCTTAAAAATAAGACTTTGTATGAGTCTATAGTTTAAGGTTCATTGTGAAAAAATACATTGGGGACCTTAAAGTATAAACTTAGAATAGGTTCATTTTTTCATATATTTAGATCATAATACCATCTCTATATTTACAGATTGAAGGTTTCCCTTGTTTGATTATCTTTTAAGGGCTTTCATTATTCCATATGGTAATTCATGAGCTTCTTATCAACATTTTTGGAGTGCATTTTGATCAGGAGATGGATAATTCATTAGATTAATTTTTATGGTCTCATGGATGTCAAATACATCTTTGTAGATGTCAAATGATAGTCATACAAATGTTAATTTTAAGATAGTGAAACTTTTAATTTAATGGGATTAAATTTGATGATCACACAAACATCAAATATGTCCTCATGGATGTTAAATGATAGTTGTACAAATGTTAATTTTAAGCTAGTGAAACTTTTAATTTAATGGGATTAAAGTTGATGATCACGTGGAAATCAAATACATCCTCATGGACATCAAATGATAGTCGTGTGTATGGAAATTTTAAGCTCATCAAATTATTGTGACCCAATATGAGAGTGCTATTTGACACCTCTATAGGGATTCCAAAGATCTTGGTCTTAATTCACTCTATTGGATCAATATCCATGAGCAATAAAGAGTCATTAGATCATGATCCAAGAACTTGTTCATGATTGGTTTCTTTAGCAAGTGCGACCTATGTGCCTTTGGTCATCAAATGTAAGGGTGCCATGTGTTGATCTTGTAGGCATTCTGTAATCCTTTGACTTTTCAATTGTGTCTCACTCTATCTGAATGGGTCTTTATAATGAAGCAAGAATCATTGATCATGATTTTAGAGCTTTAATGTGATTGGTCCAAGGTGTTATGTGCAAGATTATGTCAATATTTCTTCATACTATCTTATTGAAAGGTTGTGAAGAATCATAAGCCATTGGATCATTTGAGTTACATGTCCTTTAAGTCCATGTTTAGGCCCTTCTTGCTCCATCAAATTGAATACCATGTTAAAGTGAGGGTTGTTGGATCCTGAAAGATGCAAGGAAGTTAAGTTAAGACTATGGCGATATAAAATACTTAGGATAAGGTGTTAAGACTAAGGTATTGATTGTATTAATAAATACATTGGGGCTTTAGGATTAAAACCTTAGGTTAAGGTATAAATTAAGGGACTAAGATAACATAAAAGAGGACTCAGTGAATCTAAACATAGGCTAATGTGTTAAGACTAAGGTCATACTTGTATTAATAAATATAATGGGGATTTAGAATTAAAACATTAGGCTAAGGTATATTTCAAAGGGAAAAAGATATGAAATTTTGAAAGGACCCTACAAAATGAATATTAGCCCTAGCTAGAAACTTAAAAAGGGGAAAACAATAAAGGGGACCAAGCATTATAGACTACGCTCTAGTTGCATTAAAAAAACACAACTAAGCTTAAAACATGAATTTTATACTTAGGTCCAAAATGGATTTTAAAGGGTTCCAGCGAACTTATTTCCCACCAATATTCAAATTTGAACTGAGGGTTTTTCTAGGGTTTTAGAACATGAATTTCTTAGGAGAAAACATCATCAAACCTGCAACTAAAAGCCACAAAGACCATTTATTAGCACTATTAGCCAAAATTAAAGCACAATATAACTATGTAAACTTACTTTTAATAAAGTGGATGATCTTCAAATTCTACAAATGATCTTAACATGCAATATTTTCATGTTCAATTTTTAGGTTTTCTCAAGGGTCCCTATTTTCAAAAATGGGGGTATGTTGGCCTCAACACATTCTTAATCAGTTTTGAAACTTATATACAAGTCTAAAAATACTAGGTTAAAAGGTTAGAAATTTAAATCTTCATAAAAATAACTATCCTCTTTATTTATTATATACAAATTTGGCTATTATTAAAGTTTGTAAGTGATTCGACCCAATAATATAAACAACCATATTCCTAATTTTTTTCCAAAAGCTTTTCTTGGAATAATATTTACTCTAAATATCATGCTCAAATAAATCCTTAATTAATTTAATCCTTAATCCACATGGAAATAAAACATGTACACTAGGCACTATGGATTTAATAGTCTTATTTTAGATAAAGAAAGGTATGTTCTTGTAAGGCATTGACCCAACCTCAAAATCCCATAAACAAATTTATGTGTTATAAAATTCAAATACAAACCCTATCTTCTAGTTGTGCCCATAGATAAGTGACACCAATATGCTTTATTTAAGTTAACCATACCCATTTAATTACAATGACTCCTTAAAACTCATAGGCTGAGTAAAATAATATAAATGAACTCAGTTAAATCACACATGCTAGAAAATCATGATGTCATCATCAAGAAATAGATATATATACATAATAAGATATAGTTACGTAGTATCAATATTTAGTGACACAATATTTGGTGATCCTCTTATCCATCAATACATTTTATGTAATATGTTATAATTAAAATAAATAATGATTTAAAACTTTAATATTGGCTAAGAAATGGTTATATGGTGATGCTAATTAACATACAAATATGAATTTTACTAGTTTAGCAACCCACTAATAATATTAATTAATGATTTAATTATATATCAAGTGCGGTCTCTTTTTGTTTGGTCTAATTTAATTATTTATTTACTTTTTTAAATTTTTGATAGATATCATACTTGGTCTCCTACAAAATAATATTACTATTTTCTATGCCTAATGGAGGCATCAAACATATGTATATATCTTAGAAAATCCTTGCCATGGGGTTTTTTTTGAGTGCATCATAAAACATCAAAATAATTCTAACATAAGACAATCTTGACCTGATAGTTAGGCATTTATGGCATTAAAAAATGATATTATAGGGAAGAATCTATGTCAAAAGTAGATGCAGTCTTTCTAGATTGAAACATAAAAATATCTCAAATAATCTATTTTGACTTGTGTTTAGAAATTTTTTTCTTTGTTAAAATATTAAATAAATAATCACACTACCTAAAACTAGCATAATCAATATTTTAAGTCAAAATTTTCAATCGAGTCTCTTTATATAGTCCTGCATCCTATTGATGGGCCTGCATTCTATAAATAACATTTTGCTAGATATAGTGTGTAAATAAGAGTAAATTTTTTTTAAGCTTTGATATCTTTCAGATATGTGATTTTATTCATGATTTCATATTCTTGGTTGTCACTTTGATTCCTCACCGTCTACTATGCATATTTCACAAACACAATGGTCTATACTTATTTACAACCCTATAGTTATATAGATGGTTTGTAATATGGTCATTATAACTTTTAGCTGAGGTTTGAATGTAAAAGGATACCATAACATTAAATTTTCTATTATACATTTCAGATGTATACAACTAGAATATAAGGATTCATATATATAGATAAAGACACACCACTAGAATATAAGGAATTCATACACATATAAACACAAAAGTATTTATTACACAAATACACAGAAATCAAGTAGTTTTCCTACCTATATTTTCTTCTTATTTGATTGCATCCTTTTCCTTTATCCTTTTCCTTTGTATGCTCTTATTTTTCTCCCTCTGCTACCCCTTTTCATATTCCAAAACACTTATGATCTTCCTTTCCACAACCAAACAAGTTAAAAAGGGCGTAGTCCTCTTTAAATATTTTTCTTGTTTTTTAATTTTAAAACTCTCTTTTTGTTTTATTTTTTTAAAAAAGACCTCTTTTCTATTTTTATGTTTTTACTTTACATGATTTTTCATAAATATATAATTTTCTTTATTTTTTCTTTAATCACTTTATAAGGTTTCACATTTTAATTTTATAATTATTTAATAATAAATAATTACATAGCACATCATAATGATTTAATAATAATGCTACTAATATTTTAAATTAGTAATTAAGCAATAAATCACACAAAATTTATTATTCACATGATATTAATTCCACACTAGGCATAACTCAAAATTGACACACACTACTATGCATAAATATTTGTCCAGATACAAACAACATCCAACACACACTATGCTAACCCATTTATTAAATTACTTGTGTAGTGTGTACAAGGTTCTAGCATGTTCTTTATCATCCTCAGACATCACCATCTATGTCACCCTCTTCCATGATGCTCTCCCTCCATCACACTCTGAGGGATGGGTTCTCCTATGTCAACCTCACAACAAAGTAGGTAGTTAGGCCATAACATTCATGCCATACATTCATCATAAAATATAGTTGAAATGATAAATCAACATGACCATAAAGTAAATATACACTTACAACTATTTCATAGTAGTGTGATCATGTAACCTAAGCAATCTCCTATTGGCCTATAATAGTATATATTAAATCTTTATTAAAAATAGTCAAATCCAAATTTGCCAACTATAGATATCCATGGATAATATTTTAAGTTTGTTTGGTGAGGAATCAATATGTGACAAATTTAATTAATTTGATTATGGGTTCTATGCTTGAGAGTGGATAGATGGAAGAACATGGTCAAATTAATTCACTAAGAAGTTTTATTACCTCTATGGTTTCTATATATATGAAAAAAGATTTATTCCCTAGCTGCCACCATGTGATACTCACTAAGAAGTTGTTCTTCTTCAAGGCTCATTTGAATATCATAGTCAGTAACCACTATTAATGCTTCTAATGGACTCAATTTTTCCCTGAAGGTACTCTTCGGTAATAAAACATTTCCAAAAACCTCCTTATTCAATATTTTTATTTCTTTCTTGATATTTTTAATTTAGGGACCACTCAAAACATGGTTGAACCCTTCACATTGATATCTCACCATTCAAAAATTCTATCCTTGATCTCCAAGTGTTTAAATTGCATATGTTCCATCTAGAAAGGCATTCTATCCTTTTTAAATTTTTATTTAATAATAAACTCTAGTGGGTTATGATCTGATAAAATCATTTAAAAGGAAGACAATATATAGTCCTTCAAAGATAACCAATCCAAAGAGATCCAAATATATCTAAACTTACCTGAATTAGGTTCTCCCAAATATCCTATTAGTCCAAGTGAAAGGAGGACCTTTCAAATCCACATTGATTAAACTATAGTTAGTAATGAAAGTGTCAAAATCCTCCATACTTTTTGAAAAGGAAACATTTCTTGATTTATTTTCTCTTGGGTACAAACATGTATTAAAGTCTCCTTCTAATAACCAAGGAAAATCCTTGTAGTTCCTTCTAAACTCTGGTAAATCATCCCAAAGTATTCCCGATACCACTAAGGAATTTGGTGAATAGATATTCAAGAAAATACACATTAGGCCATTTAATTTATTGTTTAAAATGATCTCTAGATGGTGTTTATTTATACATAATAATTTCCCTTCCACAAGTTTATTATTCCAAAACGTAATCAATCCTCTTGAATCCCTTTCTAAATTCACAAATTCTCCCTCCACTTATTTCCAAAACATGGATCTATTTTCCTTAAATTTAGTCTCATCCATATTTAACTCTTTTATGTCAATCACTATTGGATTATGCCTAAATCTAAAATCCCTAAGACTTTACGCATATTAGAGTTGTTCAAGCCCATAATGTTCCAAGAGAACTTTGATTTAAATTTTATTATTCTGATTTTTTCTCCCCTTGAAAGAAATCATAGATTGTGTACCATATATTACTTCTAGGTTAAATATTTCCTTTTTGGTGTTCTTCTAGTCCTTTGGGTGATCCAATTACTACCATTTTACCTCTTATTCTAGTAGTCAATGATGTGGATCCTAACCCTTTCACTTTAGGTGCCTAAAATTTATCTTACACTTTCCTTATCCACTATATTTTTCTCTTCTCCTATTATATTTTCCCTATTTCTAAACCCACCATCTAGTTCAAAGCATCTTGATTTTGTATTGATCCATGATAAAAATTTCTATCCAACTTAGTTGAATCAAAGTTTACTAGTTGATCCCCTTCCAAATATTAAAGACATTCAAAAAAATTCATAGATAGAAGAGAGCCAATCTTATTTTTTATATTTAATGACTCATTTATTTTTGACATCATTACCAAATATCCTTTCTGATTTTGAATATTTTGGTCCTCATTTTTCCCTTCTTATTCTTCCACATATTTAGGTTTTGAGATAAAAATCTAGTTTTGAGGGGTTCATCTCTAAATTTTCTTATAGATGAACACTTATACTCCTTTACCTAGGCCTATAAATTTTATATAGAAGGGTTCAATATTGTTCACATCTAGAGGCTTTATATTTATATGGTTTAATATTTTAGAGCCAATTTATCCAAACTTTGAAACACTATGATTATTGGATGAGATTAGGACCATATGATCTACTTTCTCATTATAAAGGACTAGATACATCAGATCTGTATTCTACCATAAATATATATCCTTCTTAGGTAATTAACTTTATTTTTTCCAATATGGATGGATCTTAGTGATATGACTCAATTTCTTGCATTTAGTGCATAACAAGGTTGTGTGTTCATACTCTATCTTTTAGTTTTTTCCTCTTTTGATGTATGTAGATATACTGAAGAAGAGAAATATTGATTTATAAAAATTTTGACATAAAATATATAATGAATAAACCTTGATCTAGCCTTAGAATTTCCATCAAATTTTATTAAATATCTTAAGATTATTGCCATAGTTATGAACAAGTCTTAATCCTAAAACCCGATAAGGAGGTCAGACAATCTAACCCATATGTGCATTACATTAATGTTTTTATTTTTTGAGTCAAACCTTGACTACCATTTCTTAAAAATAGATGAGAACACGCTAAGAACCATGGTCCTCCTATAAGGATCTAAGTGCAATCCTCCACACTATTCAAACAAATCAATAAAAATCCATTTTTCATTACCAATATTTTTATATGTCCTTTAGGATACCATTTTATTTCTAATTATCTTATGAAATCATCTATATTTGGTATTACCCTTAAAAACTTTGTTTTTAGGGCACACTCCATTCTAGATGAATCTCTTTTTATCAATGATTCAAGAACTTTAATATAAAAACCCTTGTTATCTTTTAAAATCAATAGTTGTTGATTTGGATTGACTTCTTTATAATCAATGAATTTTCCTTTAAGTCTATAATTCCAATATAATTTACCTTAGGAGACCTTGTTTCCCTCCTTGTAATTTTCATTTCTAGCTCGTACCACCTCAGTCACATTATCATGAATATTGCCTATATCAAGCCTAGTGATAACTTTACCATCTACTAAAACTAGATGACTCATTATCTCTCTCTATAATCTTGATCTGTATCCATCTCCCTTCTATTATACCAAATATTCTTTCAAAATAATTCCCCACCCACTCCCTCTATTCACTCTTGCTACTCCATTCACTCCATTCTTGCATATTATTGAGGAGAGTCATTTTTTTATAGATCATCTAAGAAGATTTTTATTGTTTTACTATATGTATAAGATCTAATTTTTATAGTAAATACTAATTTATTCATTATTGAATTTAAAGAAGTGATTAAGAGATAATTTGATATGATATACTTAGTTTTGTTAAATTATTTCATTAGAATATAAGTATAACAAATGTATCATGGAATATTCATCTCTCAATCTATGTATGCCAAAAAAACTTAAATAAATTCATAATGTTGAAAAGAAAGGCTACACCAACACCAATATCCACAATTTTGAAATTAGGTTAAAATGATTAGTGATATGAATTGAATCCAACCTTATATAAGATCATGGCTATTAGTCTAATATATTGATAGGTTACAGTCCTAATATGATATGTGCATTGAGTTTGATTTTTATATTCATAGAGACACCTAAGGATACACACTAGAAAGCAAGCAAGAGAATCTTGAGATGTGTTAATGGGACTAAGACCTATGACATATGATATACTACATTGAGTGAATTTGAGTTGGTTGTATATACAAATATTTATTGGGTATATAGTGTAGATTCTAGGAAGATCACATCATGATATGTGTTCCACATGGGTTCAAGATCCATTTCATGGAATTTAATAACTCATGGTTTCTCTCCATAGTAAAATTTGAGTATGTTGTAATAAATACATCTACATGTCAGTTTATTTAGCTTATGAGAATCCTAGCTAACTAAATAAGGAACAAAGAGATGGTACAATAATAAATTATGACAATGTATCCTCAATAACCTTGATGAATAATCTGGTTTTCCATAAATGGATCAAACATATTTAGATCCATTATCTTTTTATAAGGAAGATGGTATAATATATAGATATTGAACTTTAGTTTTCTAGATCTTAGCAGTAGCTCATTGCCATATTTACTAATACTTTATCAAAATATAACTTCAAGCATTAAACAAAGAGATAAGGGGTCATTAATGTAAAAACTATGGATCTATAGATTCATGTGTTCGATCTAGAATTCATCATCCTAACTCTATAGATGTACAAGATAGATTTGAATATGCACATGTTGGCTCTGGAGATGCACATGTTGGCTCTAGAGATGCATAGTTCCACTCTATAAATGTACATATAAAAACAAAAAATATATAAATAGTTGAAAGGAATCCTCCAAGATGATTTTTGTGATGAAAAATCATTCTAAAAATCATGGAAAGAAGGTCAATATGAATGGGGAGTGTTGAAATTACAATCTCAACAAATATGCATTAATTAACATCTACCATGTCATTTTTTAAATTTAATTTAGGAATCATAAACCCAAAATAGCTAGATCCACCAATAAGAATTAATGACTAATAGGATATTAGTCAATTAGATTGTAGTTTTTTAAACTTAAATAAATAAAATTTAGAGTATGATAAAAATTAAAAATAATAGTATAGTATGTGAATGCAGGATCAAAATGAATTAGTGTGCAATAACATAGTTGAAGGTGATTTTAAAAAATAGTAATAGTATAATGGAAGAACTTATTGTAATAATAGATATAGATGTAAAACAATATATAATAAAAAGACAAAAAGATTATGTAAGAGTTAGATATGTAACAAAAGTTTGTAGAAAATAGAGTAGTTGAGTATGAGAATAGAACAACAAATTAGAAGTATAAACCATACATTTTGTATTTTTTAGAATTAATAAAATCATAATTATTTATCTATGTGTCTATATATGGATTTTTATTTATTTTTATTTGTACTTGAGTTGTCTTTGGTTTTATTTTCATAAATGGCTTTAATATAATCTCTAAAACTCACCTAAGACAATGAAGATTCTAGATTAATTATAGCTTATGTGTTTGTAAAATAGCCTATCGAATCTAGTTCAAGAAATAAGTAGTAGGTAGATGTTTAAAAGAGGTTTTCTACATTATGGGGTAATTCTAGTTTTTTTACTTTGTTAATTCAATATAGGGAGATGAAAATATTCATTGGAATAATCCTACCTTTTATTCTTTGAAGAAACATTGAAATTTTATTTGTATTTGAATTTTTCTATAAAAAAATTATAGTTATGCTTTTCCAACATTTTTTTATTATTGATCCACATTTTTCCTTTGTTATTGAATATGTACCATGCATATAGACCAGTTTCTTTACTATGTAACACATATTTTTAATTACTATTTTCTTAAGAATAGAATTTATGAATCATTCCAATAGTAATATTTCCAAACTCCCTTTGTTTAAATAATTTGTTCTTGTCTCATTATTTATCACTATTTTATATTTTCATTTAAAAAAAAATTAATATCCATTTAAAAACTTTTAGGGAAGTTCCACTTATGCTTAAAACACACAAATAGCCTATGAAACATGTTTTCATAAAAACAAAAGATAACACAACATAAATTAATCAGAGAAGCTTGAATCAAAATTTCACAACCATTAAGAATGGAGAGAAGTTGTTGGAAAAATATTTAAGGATGTAGAACATGTGAAAGGCTCTAAGGTTGAGGAGAATAAATAATATTTAAATAAAATCTCAAGTCCATATCTTTGTCAAGAATATTAAAATAAAATTTTAGATCCATGTCTTTATGATGATAGTGTCAAGAATGCCCTGCTTTCCCAAGTGACTTAGAGAAAATAAAATCCAAGCATGAAAAGTGAAAATATAATCAAATCAAATAAATTTTAATGTTTTTTTCAATGAAGCTTAGTAAGTGTGAAGAAATTAATATTTAATTTCTTTAATTTTCCATCTCCTATCTATAACCTAAAGAATAAATTTCCAAATTGTGCACATGAAAAACAAGAAGTGTAAATGGCATAAGAAGCTTGAAAGTCATGGAATAAAATTAAAATATGGAAAAATAAAGGGGAATATTGTATCTATAATGGTGTATTAAAGGTGTTATAGGTGCCAAAATGGCACAAATTTCACTTTATTATTAAAATGCATGACATAATGAAATAAATTGAAACAATATTAGTGATCTATGTGTAATAGTTGAAGGGATCAAGAAAAATGAGACAAATAGTAATATTTTAAAAAATATTAAATTATTTCCCTTACACCTACCTCTATCATGGATTTGAAGTTCTTACACAACAACTATTTGAGCTCAACAAACACATTTGGTGAACAATAGTTTGAAATTTGAACTTAGTTTTTTAGATTGGAGGGAAATATTTTGGTAGGTGAATAATTTTGATAGTAAACAAACAAAATAAAATGAGACAAATACAATTAAAATAGGTAGAAAAACATGGTGAAGTAGCATAATGTGAATAATAGATAAAAGAATATAAATTGAAAAAATAGAGAATGAATGTAAAGATACGATAGTGACTGCAATAGGTAGATTAAAAAGAGAACAATACCAAGAGAAATATTTTAATGACAATAGTCAAAGTATAAAAGTTGTAATATAATATAACAAGGGAAATAGAGTTTAGTGAGAAAAAAATATGAAGTTAAGAATAAGGAAAATATATAAGTTTTTAAGGTCCTTTTTAGTAAGGTTATAAAAAATTTAGTTGTACTAAATTAATACATGTAATTAGTCATTGTAATAGTTTTAGAATCAATATAACTTTTTCATTGGTGTGTCTTTTTAGTTTAAACTCTACCTCCCCTATTTTAGTGTGTTTTAAACAAGATTTAAGCTTGTTATTCTATGCATTTATCCAATATTTGTATATAACTACACCATTAGGCCCTTTTATTCATCATTCTCCCAACTAGCTTAGGTACTTCCCATCGGGGCCTTTAGTCCTAACAACTCATATTATAGGATTAGGTATTTAAGTACTTTTAAACATGGTATAAAATAGTAGTAGGTCATGTTAGTAGCCTAAAAAATTAGAAATAAATAACTATGATATATGGTACATCAAGATGAAGAATATTTTATGCTCACAAGAGCTATGGGAACTTGTAGAAGGTGGTTATATAATTTTTAGACTTGGCAGCATTAAATTCCCTCACTCAAGTACAAATAAATTTGTTGAAAGAGAATATAAATAAGAATTCCAAGGATATAATCTACATTCAAATGATATTGGTTGATTCAGTCTTTCCAAGGATAGTAATAGTTGCCCATTCTAGAAAATCTTGGGACATATTACAAAATGTATATTAAGGTAGTGACAAGGTGGATCTTGTCAAGTTGAATCTATTGATAAAGGAATTTTAGACCATATAGATGAGATAAAATTATTAAATCAGTGACTTCTTCATAAGGACTATGAGCATAGTCAATCAAATGAACATTAATGGAGATACCTTAAAGATCATATAATCATAGAGAAAGCATTGAGGATCCTTACAATTAGATTTGACCCTATAGTGGTTGTAATTGAGGAGTGTAAAGATGTGAGATAAATTAAAATAAATGAGTTAATTAGTTATTTAAAAACCAATGAACAAAGGTTGAATAGGTCAGCCACATCTTCCCATGAACAAGCCTTCAAGTCTAATGTCAATGTAAGAGGTAGGGGGAGAGGAGAAAACACCATAAGTAGAGTAATAAATTTCAAAAATAAATAATTTGGAAGATAAATCATCAATAATCACATGGAAAAATAAGAAGAAGGATAAATAATAGTTTAATAAGTGGTTATACATAAATATATGATAACTCTAATGTAAAATATTATTATTATAATAAGTATGGACACTATGCTAGCGAGTGTATAAATAAAGAGTATGATTTGAATAGGCAAAGCTCAAATTTCTCCAAGGGAAAATATTTTGAACCTAATTAGATTGAGAAAGGTGTAAACTTGTTCATAACATTAATTATAACTACGAAAAGTAATAGAGAGATATGGTATTTTGATAGTGATTGTAGAAACCATATGAGTGGGAATATGGAGATTTTCAATAAAATTTATGATTATATAAAATTATAAGTGAATATGGGAAATAATTAAAAGGTCTAAATCATGGGAAAAGGAAGAATATCTATCTACACTAGGCAAGGTGATAAAAGAAAATTTTAAGATGTTTACTATGTGCAAGGGTTAAAACATAACCTAAATAGAATTGGGAAGCTTGTATAAAAAGGATATAAGGTTAGATTATAATATAGAGAGTTTATCATCTTTGATAAGAGTGGATAAAATAGGCATATTTCAATAATCAATATGATAACTAATAGGATTTTTCCTTTGAAGATGCAAAGTGAGCTCACAGTAGCATTCAAAATAGTGGTAGTGGATGAGTCTACCTTTTATCATCTTAGGTATGGAAAATTGAGTTTTGGTGGGTTGAAACTTATTCAAAATAATAAAATGGTGTGAAGTCTACCCTAATATAACCACCAGACAAATTGTGTGAAATATGCATATGTGGAAAGCAACATAGGGATGCATTTCCCATGGGTAAGTCTTGGAGAACAAGAGATCAAATTAAATTATTATATTTATATTTGTGTTTTCTAATTAATACTCCCTCCCTATCCAATAATGTGTATTTTGTGACATTAATAGATGAGTTTAGTATAAATAAATGGAGACATTTAAAACATTCAAGTAGTTCAAGGCCATGGTTGAGAAGCAAACTCGCCATTACATAAAGATTTTGAGAGTGGATAGAGGGGGAAATAACTATCAAATTATTTTATAAGTTTTTAAAAATATAATTAAATCAATAATTAGTTTATAATTAGCTATACAACTGTCAAAATGGTTTAGTGAAGAGGAATAACCAAGCCATCCAAGAGATGGCAAGGAGCATGCTTAACGTGAAAGGTTTGTCCAATTAATTTTAGGTTGAGGCTATATAAAAAACCATATATTTGATAAATATTTTTCTTACTAAGAGTGTTAGGTATATGATCCCTCAAGAACCATGGAGCTAGAAACTAAGTTTTGAACACTATATAGTGTTTAGATGTGTCGTATATGCACTTATGCCCAAGAAAATAAGATTAAAGTAGGATGATAAAGGAGATAAATGTATATTAATTAGATATATTAAGAAATAAAAGGATTATATGTCATACAATATAGTCACCAAGGAGCTTATAATTAGTTGGGATGTTTAATTCATTAAGGATGTAGCATGGAAATAGAGACAAAAAAGAGAAACAAGCACAAATAAGGGCTATTGGGCCCTTTCTTGAAATTTAAGTAACAAGTGGTAAAACCACCCATACACTATGTTGGATCCCTATTTCAAAAATTATAGATTTATCTAGTCGTAACAACCAATAAGGAGGTTAAAGATAAGTTCATGCGACAACTTCATCATCTTCCAACTCATGTAAAAAATTAGCAAGGATAAGGAGCTTACAAGAAGTATATGAACAATGAAGGTATGAATAAATTTAAGATGAAATAATAAAATTTTGTATTTTTTAAACACCTTATATTATCTATTTTAAGGAAGCAATCAAGGATGAAAATTGGTGTGAAGCAATGGATGAATAAATGCATGTAATAGAGAAAAATCAAAAATGGAATCTACTATACCTTATATTATGAAAAGAGGTGAAAGGTGTTAAGAGTATTTATAAAACAAAACCCACTCCCAAAGACAAAATTAAGAGACACAAGGAAAAACTAGTTATCAAAGGTTACAAGAAATGACCTAGATGTGACTATAATGAGATATTTCCTAGCATATCAATGCTATAAATAGTGATAAAAAACATAGCTATAACTATTGAACACAAATGGAAGGTGCATAAAATGGATTTCAACTTAGCCTTATTGAATGGAGTGTTAGAAAAGAGGTTTATTTATGACAACGACCTAGTTATGATATTATTGGGCATGAGAAAAAGGTATATAGGATAAAAAATTCATTGTATGGGCTCAAACAAACACCAAGGGCGTGGTACAATTTAATAGATTTATACTTATTATGAAATGGATCTATAAAAAAATTAGTGAGACCATTCTCTATATCAAGTCATGAAATTAAGGTATTTTGATTTTTTTTTAATGTGGAAGATCTAATATTCACTAGAAATGCAAATCAATCCTTGAAAGAGTCCAAATTAGCCATGAAGAAGGAGTTTGAGATGACTAATTTAAGTATATTGAAGTAGTTTATTAGGTTATAAGTTAAGTAAACTAATGAAGACATATTTATATGCCAATCCAATTATGAAAAGGATACATTGGAGAGGTTTAGGATGCTATTAAATAAACTTGTATCAACCTAATTGAAACAAGCTTTAAGTTACATAAGGAAGATTAAAACATCAATGTGGATCCCACATGGTATAAAATTTTGGTGGGAAGTATGATATATTTGAATGCAACTATATTAGACATTATATATGTACTCAACCTCATATTTAGATTGATGAAGAGATATAAAGAGACACATTAGAATGCAGGTAGGAGAATTTTGATGGATATGAATGGAACAAGATAATATGGAGTCATGTATGTAGTAACATATAAACTCTAGTTAGTAGGATACACGAATGGTGATTGGTCTATTAGTCTTGATGATAGTAAGAGTACATCTAAGTATGTGTTTCATCTTGGGTTAGGATCCATTTTTTGGGTTTCAAATTAAAAACCTATAGAATCACTTTCAACAACTGAAGTTGAGTATATAACATCAAATGAAGTAACATTTCAGGCCATATAGATTAGGTGAATACTATCATATTTTCATGAGGAGAATTAAGGAGTATCAAAAATATTTTGTAACAATACATCATCCATTGCATTGTCAAATAATACCATATTTCATGGTAGAAGAAATCATATTGCAATAAGGTATCATTTTATTAGAGATTTAGTTAAAAAAAGTGTGATAGAGCTTAAATTTTGTAGGTCAGAGTAATAAATCAATTATATATTGATTAACCCTTTACCAAAAGATAGTTTTATACATTTAAATAAAGGGTTAAGAGTCATATATGTATCATAATTAGATATAAAATGTTATATGTTGGCTCTAGAGACCCATAGTCTCACTCTAGAGACCCACAACATCACTCTGGATATGCCCAGACTGGATCTGGAGTCCACTAGTATGGATCTAGAGTTATAGAAATTATCTCTAGAGTCCACTAGGGTGGCTCTATATTCCACTAAGCTAGATTTGGATTCCACCAGTCTATCTCTAGATTAATAAAGGCTAGCTCTAGATTCCATCAGACCATTTCTAGACATGTTCATAATGGTTCTAAAAGCATATAGGCATATAAGATTAAGTTTCCAAAATGTTTTATGGGCTGAAAAAGGTTTAGAAGTGCATGGTAACAAGGAAAATAATAAGGAGGATTATTAAAACATTATATTCTTTCCATTTCACCTGTCTTTGTCCTAGGTCTAGAGTTCTTCCACAATAGTTGTTTGAGCTCAACAAACACATTTAATGAACAATAGTTTGAAATTTGAACTTATGTAGCCATTTGGATTGGAGGGAAAGATTTTAGAAGGTGTATAATTCTAAGAGCAAATACAGAAAATAGAATGAGATAAGTAGAATAAAAATGGTTATAAAAACATGGTGTAATAGTAGACTGTGAAAATAGAGAAAATAAGATAAATAGAAAATAGATAGTGAATGTAAGGAGAAGATAGTGAATGTAATATGTAAAATAGAATGGGAAAAACAACAAGATGAATATTTTAATGATAGTAGTCAAATTATATAATTTCCAATAGAATAAAAGGTGGGGGGAATAAAATTTACTTAACAATAAATATAAATTAGAGAAGGATAGTATAGAAGTTTTAAAGGTATTTTGTATTAAGATTATAACAATTATAGATTAATGAATTAATACTTATAATTAGTCATTGTAATAGTTTTATAATCAATATAATTTCCATATTAGTGTGTGTTTTAAGTAATATTTAAAAAAAATTATGTGCATTTTAAACATTATAGTTTATCTCTAAGATTTGTCTATATTTACACCATTAGCCCTTTTGTTTATCATTATCCTAGCTAGCTTAAGTGTTGCCCACCTAGGCCTTTAGTTCCCAAAAACAATGAAATATTTTTATTTCTTTCAAGATCAAATGGATAAATTATGGTGAACCAATATAATAGTGACACATTTCAATAATGATTAAATGTGAAGTGGATAAGTTGAGTTAAAACATAAATCAAGATGGTGAAATTGATGAGAATAATGGAGTATTGAATGTGGTAAAGAAATAAGAAATATCTCATGTTTAGTTGGAAAGATTATAATGGTATGGAAATTTTAAATATATAATTAATGAGCTACATGCAATGCCAAATGGAAAATTTCAAGGTAGTTTGGAAAGGAAAAGTGAGGGGATCCTACAAGCTAAAGTAGACAAAGTAATCCCAAGCATGAAGTTGAATACTTGTGATGGAAAATTTCATAAAATAAAAATGGATCTAACCCACATCTCCAAGTTTGAATGGTAAAATATTCATGTGACAAGTTGAAATAAGAAACGACCTAAATATAATATTTACTAATGGAATTATATAAGAAACAACAAACTCAAAAAATGAGAAGTAAATTCTCCAAATAATTATATGATAATACATTATGGAGAGATTGAAGTTCTAGTTGACAGAGATCATTTTTAAAATTTCTACAAGGATAGTGTTAAATTTTAATAAAAAATTATTAAAATATAGACAACAATTTTGATGTAAATATCATGTTTTTATAGTGAGGTGATGTAATGGAATTGATAAATCAATATGGTGACCTCAGTAAGACCCTAGATAGAATTGATAATGAGCCAAGTTTAAGTGGTAAGCTATTTACATGAAAAAGTGGTAGATAGTTAGTTTAATATGTAATGTTTATGAAGTTTTATAGACTCAAATTTAATCATTAAATGTTTGACAATGTTTAATCTTAATTTCCTTAGTTTGCTTATTTCATTCATCATTTCATTAACTTGTAATCCATATATGAACATTCATTATTATACAAATTATCTTGCAACCACTCATAAAATCATTAAAACATATATATTCCAAGATAATGTCAGACTAATTCCATTATTTTTTATCCTTCTGGAACATGACAACATTAGGTTGGACATTATCACATTGTAGCATTATCCACTAGTATAGCCTTGTCCACTAGTACAACCTTGTTGCCCATGTTTTCATATTAAAATTTTTTAATTGAAGAACTTAAAATTTACCATTCTTGTGATTTTATAAAGGTTGGATAGAAAAAATATTGAAAATACTCTCATATATAATCACATCAAGGCTTTTCCAAGCACATCTAGAAATCACTTTTTGATTTTATTGTACATTAAAGAAAAGAGCACTATGTCTTCTAGTTCCAATTATGAATCACTCTAACACTCATATGTCAAGTCTGAATATATTTGATTACATGTCAAACACACTCTTTTTTAATCATTCAAGTAAATATATATATTTTAATTCATAAATAAATACCAACATTCATACACTCACTTTAGGAAGTAGAACTACATCGATGTAAGGCTTTTTTGGGCTATATAGATAACACTTAGATTATTCAAGGTTTTGTAAGGATAGCTCAACAATTATCCTTTCCTGATTTTCCGCTTTTAGTTTTATGTATATTTTGTCTTATTATTTAGGATCTAGGTTTTTGATTTTGTACGTCTTTCATGTATAAAATCAACACATGTAGGAAATTAATCAGCTCTCACAAATAAGTGTACACATACAAGTCATAATATTAGTGGCACATTCAACTAGAATGTATATTCAGCCAATGTAAAAATATATAAGTGGACCTACCCTCCTAGTATAGCCTTGTCCTAACACAATTTTAATTATTATTTTTAGATGTGATAGTGTGCATGTCCTTCTAGATAATTTTCATCAACATTCAGCGTGCACAGTTATAAATAAATAAGATTCAAGTTAGGTTTGCATATCTATTTGACAATTTAATAATTTTTTTATTTTAGGTTTTTTAACTTATGCATTCCAAATTTATAATTGTATATTTATTTATATCTAAATATATTTTTAATAGTTTAATTGATATTAACATTTCATTGTTAAAAAAAAAATAACATTTAAATTTTTTGGTGAACCCATATATTTTTTAAACATTCCTTAGTTTTTATTTAATTTTTTTGTGGTCTATGGTTTTAGAGAATTTATAATTTCACAAAAATCACAAATTCTTTATTCTTTACGCAAAAAAAATTCATATTTATTTTCTCTATATTTTATATTTGCTTGTTGCTTATTTTTAGATATGTGTCCTGACAGTTTAAAATTACTTAGTGATTATGGTTAAGGGCTATGTGGTGATATATTTTATTAAAACCATGGTCTGATGGGTCTTACCCAATACTAATAGACATCATATAACATTAAACATAGATTTTACTTTCCATGTACCTCATAGTATATCATAAATGCCTAAGATTCATTATTTATACCATAGAGGAGTGTATCATAAATGTAGACACATGAATTAATATTTATTATTTAAAATTGCAGTTGTGACTACTCCTTAAACATAATTATCTCATGTCTGATTCAAAGGTTATTTACTTCCATTTCTTCACTTTTATGCAAATTACCCTTACCTATTAATCAAATTATAGTTATGAATATCTTTATACAGAATCCTAAATAGCCTAACCTCACTTTTAGACTGATCCAAACTTTTATTTTATCTTATCTATTCTTCACACAATATCACTCCTCTTGAACTATCCTTCTCCATGGTAATGTCTAATCACATAAGTTCTATCCTCTTGCCAAATAATAGACATTTTTATCAAATTCAAAATTTTCAAACTGATCATCTTACACATTTTTCAAGACCCATATAAAATCATTCTAAAATGATCAATATAAAGCCACATTTTAAATCCATTATTCACTAGAATCTCATACGATTTAAAAACATTAGAATTTCCAACTACACATTGAGGAAAGAGCACATATTTTTTCAAATTTAGAGTACAAACATCTCTAGTATATCTAAGCTAAGTCTATATACACTTCAAAGGTCGCAAGTAATTTTTTAAGCATCTAATAACACTAGGATTTCACCAACATTTATAATTTTACACTAGTCTTTCACGCACACCACCATGTCATGGTATAACTACATGGAATTTGATCCTACTTTAAAGTATTGATATGTAAGTAATGTTCAACATAGGGGGTGGTAAGGTCAATCACAACTTCAACTGATAACCCTTTTTTACCCCATTATTTAATTCATCCTCTTGTGTCATTAAGATAGGGATTTGGTGTAGATTAAAGTACATAGTGGATTTTACTTCACATAACACATACAAATGTTCAATAGGTGATAACACAAAGTCTCATATTATCACAAAGAGAAAAAACCTACATGACATCAACTCTCTCTATAGACTACAACATTACATGGCCCTATCTAATTAATGTGGCCTCATTTAGGGATAAAGTGAATCTCTATCCCTGATTCATAGTTAGTTAATAAATTCATATAGTCATATCTATAATTTTTCTCTATCTTACACTTTTAGATTTCAGTTAAGTTGTTCATTTCCAAGTAGTTTCCCCTTTTGGCATATTTCTAAATTATAATTTAGTGAATTCTTAATTTATGCATATATTTTACATATTTATTTAACTCAATTCATTTTATTAGATATAACATCTCCTAATTATCATTTTTGATAAAACATATTGGTTAACCTATTTATTATCAAAGATTGCATAAACCCTATCTTCCCTCAGGGTTTATTTATATTTATAGCATTCCCATTTGGGTTTTGATTTATTGATTTTTTTAATTTTCAAATTGATCATGATAATAATGAATATATATATATATATATACATATATATATATATATATATATATATATATATATATTATTTCTTGGTTCAAATATTATTAAATTCATTTGCATGTATCTTGACTTTATTATGAAAAGTATTGAAGTTGTCTATAAATCCATGGATACATAAAGTAAAAGGAAAGATAAGATCCAAAATTAGTTAAGAGAAAAATTCTACCATTATTATTGTTTGGTGGCCTAATTTGAATTACCACCTATTACCACCAATATGAATAGGGCTCTAATGGTTCCTTTTTTCAATCCTACCTCAATACCTCACAACTAACTTAGCTCATATCTCACCTCTACTATTCATTGTATGATTATAGTAGATCCTACAATATGAGGTGTTATTACTATATGAGGTCAGGTGCCTTATTAGGTAAGACAAGAGGAATAAATTTGATAAATTATTCTTTGTCACAAATCTAATCCCATGGGACTATCTAATCAATATAAAGGGTGTGATATCATCATTAAATTAAAGAATATTCTAACTACTATTTTTATGTTAGAATTAATTTAGAAAGCTATAATTTTCAAGGACATTTTATATCAAGCATTTAATCAAACACCTATGCATCGTGACATGGAGCCTTATTACTTTGAATCTATTTTAAATACATTCAAGGATATTTAGGATGTCATATATTTTAGAAATGAGAATCTACCTACATATTTTACTATTGATTAGAATTCACCTTTGTTTATATAAGTTAAAATAAAAATTACAATAGTAAAAATGGATTTAATTAATAATGGTTAAAGGCTTAATATTTTCAATCACACATTCTTACAAACACTGGTTATTAACATGGATTATTTTCAAAAAATATATATAATAATATCAAAGTATTTTATGGCATACCTCACCAATCTTTGAGCTCTATTACTTTACTTATCATAGTAAGGCCTAAGACTTTATTTACTCAATTCCAAGTAATTAAAAACCATACGCACTATAATTTACTATTGGGTATGCCATGGATACATGCAATGGAATTCATACCTTTTAATTTAAATAGGCATGTAAATTTTATACATGATGTATATTTATATACATACCCTACAAATAATGAACCATTTATCAAATACAATATTTTAGAGTCTACTACTAAGAATCAATCATTATTGGGCTACCTCAATCTATTACATTTATACCACCATAAATTATACATATATAACATGTGAGTAAATATGAGGTTTGTGAATATAATTCAAAAAATACAAATTTAGAGAATATGAAATTTTTAGCTCCACCACCTTCACCTAAAAAGGCAAATCAAGAGGAAGATATAACATAATTACCTCTACTAATTAATTCCAAGGATCTAAACATCATATCTATAAAGGATGTTGATGATGATTTTGATTATAATTATGATTGTGATACAAATTCAATGATAATGAACATTGATTTATATTTATGCGGTATGAATTTTACATTAGTTAGCATGGGTGAGTACATAGGAGATTCAAAGGCAATTATTTTAATACATAGAAATAATTGAAAAATATTGATTTCATATATCAATAAAAGAAACAAAATTTGTTACAAAATAAATAATACACAAAATATTATTTAAATAGGTGTCGCATGGACCAATAAATCTCTAAAATCTAGAATTACCAGATAAAATGAGGCATAATATATCAATTATTACATTATAGGTACTCAAACATCACCATTTACATATTCAGTTAATAATATGGAAGTCATTTATATGGAAATAGTCATTAGAATTCAAGCTAACATTGCACAAGATATATCACATGTTATGATATATATGTTACTTAATAGGTAATTAATTGTTTTTTCAATAGTAAGGCATAAATCTACTAACAAGTTATCTAGTCAAGAGGGCAAGCCTTTTTGTCATTTTCATAGAATCACAGGGCATGCTATTGATACTTATTTAAAATTACAATAGAATATTAAAAAATACAAGGATAATGGTACTATTTATATTATAGAACCCATTATACAACCTAACAGGGAAAAAAATTAGGGTTAAATTAGCATAAATTACAATCGTTCTATAAATAATCTTTTGACTATTAAGGTTTTATTTGAGAATGAATATAGAGTGCATGTGGAAATATATGAGGACACATAGCTAAATGTGTGATCACTTGCATTCCTTTATCACATAGGTCTTGATCAATATGAATTTTAAAAATATATATTTCCAAGACTTGATAGGAAATATTACAATACTAGTTGCATGTGGTCCCAACATACTACTTTTTTATAAAAATAGACAATCAAGTTAGTGCTACATAAGGCCAAAAAAAATTACATGAAATGGAAGCTATGGTTTATAAATCACATAAATGTCTTATGTTTATATGTTAATATGAAATTTCACATCGTTCATGATGGTATTGATAACAATCATAGATTTAGAAATGAGGGGTAAGGATCAAATTTAGATTTTCCTAAAAATTCACATGAGAATTATTAGACAATAGAGAATCATGTTATACAAACATACATAATTCATAACATTGAAAAATATAAGTCTAGATTTATAGATTATGAATAATATTATGACCACAATGGTGATTATCTATGGAGTTTTGACAAGATTAAGTATCTAAAAGTTGACAATATTCCACTAGATCCACCATTCGATTACCCACATCCCTTGGATGTATGATTTTTAATTTTTAACTTATAATGTTATTTCATATATTTAAAAAATACTATATATATATATATATATATATATATATATATATATATATATATATATATATATATATATATATATATCATAGATCTAAAAACTATGCATGTTATATTTAGTTTATTTATGTTCAATATATGCATTATTTCTCTTCATCTATTTTTATATCAAATATGATTATTAAAGTGTACGAGGAGTTAAGATCATACATGTTGTCATTTATATATGTAGTTGTACATGGTGGTATTATCTCATTCTACACAGGCAAATTTTATGTATCCCAGATAATAATGTAATGCATTCTTTTCTAATTCTAGTAGAATTGTCATAGTGTGCATAGACTATAATTTTTCATATTAAAACTAGTCAGAAGGTCTCTACAACTTATCTATGTCATAACTAGTTCATTGGGGGCATATATTACACATGTTTTATCATTTTATGATTATCCATATTATTTATACTTTAGTAAATTACATTATGCAATCATTTTCTCATTTACTTTCACATTTTTAGATTATTACATACCTAATTTAATGAGTATAATAGTGTTAAAATTTTCCAATGTTAATCAAATTTACTTATGCATGGTTTTCACGTTTTATTCTTTGATTCATGTCTTTTGTGTGTGTATTCATCTTATTTATATTATAGACATTTGAACATGTCCTTGATTTTAGATATAATATTTTAGTGTGTGTTTCTATTATATGTGAGTGAAATTTCAACATGTCCCTTGTATTTTTCCCCTTGGCCTTTTTATGTCTATAGTTTTCTTTTTGTTTACTCTTTATGTGTGTGCTTCATGGTCATGACGCTTGTTTGATTTTATGCTTGATATTTATTTCCATGATGGATATCATGTATCTTCCCAAATTTCTAATGTGATTATGGACATCATGAATCCTCCTTGAGTTGTTCTAATCAGTTTCATTTATCGTTAGCATATGATCACATTGTACGTTTGTTTCCACATGAACCTTATATCACTATTTTCTCAATTTATATATGATGATGCCATGATCTTCATGTTATAATTACTATTCAAATATACATATTTTCATAACATATCTCACATAAATTAATTATTTTGAGATAATTTATTATATATGTTTCACAAATCACCTCAAAAAAGGGGGAATATAGAGTGGCTTGTCTTAGAGACTATGCTGCAACATTAAAAAATAGTCATAAATTAATAATATTTACATAGTTAATCATGATACATATATATAATTCACCTATAAATTATTTTTAGACAATGACACTCCATTTGGACAAGGGCACATGTTGGTTGTGTCAAAATATCAGTTAGTTTTAGAACTATTTGAAATAGGTATACACAATCATTTCATATGAGTACTCATATTATTCTTATTTTTTTTAAAATTGGAGGGCATCATGAATGATATGTGTTACATAGTTTTAAAAATGTTGGTATTATAAAATAACATGATATTATGCAATCTAAAAATTCATATACACCAAGATATAAAATTGGGACCATGTGTGAGGCACATGACTAGTTCCTTGCTAAGTTATGCACTAATTTAGCATATATAATGATAGTACTTTTCATTATATACATTATATAAACTATAATCATATTACATTATTATTCTATATATTTACACTAGTTTTACATTAGAACCTAAATTTATTTCATTTGTATTGGTTGATTCACCTTTTTTCACTAGTTTTATATTTGTTTTGCACAAGAATGTTCTGTTAAAATCCATACAAGGTTTTCAAGTACTCTGATAATTTGGGTATGAAATTATGGAATCAAACACACCTTGAGTTTTTACTTTCACACTCTTATCACTATATAATATGCCATACATAGTCCAATCCAAGTGTTTCAATTAAGAAGAAATCTCTAAAGGTCCTACCCTCTATAATCACCAATTTTTCACTAGAAAACATAATGGTTCACATACTCAATCAAGTGTACTAATAATAATAATAATAATAATAATAATAATAATTATTATTATTATTATTATTATTATTATTATTATTATTATTATTATTGTAGTAGTAGTAGTAGTAGTAGTAGTAGTAGTAGTAGTTTATTTTATTTTATTTTGTATTTTACTATTAAATGAGGATTAATTTATACATATTTAATTATAGATTTTCATGCATCACATTTTAATTTTGTGGCTTATATTCAAGATTGTTCTTTGTAGGTAATTTTAGGTATACACTTTTTCCTTTTACTCTAATAATTTCACTCTTTTTTCTTTACTAGAATAAAAGGGGGTAAATTTAGACACATAAATTAACATGTATTTCTAAAAAAATTATCTTGTGACCACCACTTATATACACTTGGATCGTGCTTGACTCCATGGTCTTTGACTGCCCTTCCTTAAATTTTTATGTGGATGACCCTTAAAAATTAAGAAAATTATGATTCTAATTATCCCTATAAAATATCTCAAATATCCTAAACTCTTTTTCAAACTGATCCACACTTTTAAGTTAGTTGTATCTACTCTTTATATAATATCACTTCTTTTGGACTATCACACTCCCTAATACTATCCAATTCCACCAATCACTTTCTCCCACCAAACAATAACCATTTTATCAAATTCAAATTCACTAAACAAGTCATCCCACATGTTTGAAAATATTTATCTAGATGAATTATAAAATTATTGTTATAAAGCCAAATTTTAAAACCACTATTCACTAGAGGCTCATATGATTGAAAAGTGCCATAATTTAACTACACATTTAGATAAAAACACCTATTTTCACAAATTTAGAGAACACACAACCCAAATATCCCTAAGCTAAGTCTAAATACACATCCAAGGTCACAATTCATTGTTGAATAATCTAACCACACCAAGATTGCACTAGTATTTAACATTTTACACCAGTCTTTTACATGCACCATAATAGCATGGGGTAATTACATGAAGTTTGATCCCTCTTCAGAGTATTGGTATGTAGGCAATGCTCAATATACTGGGTTTTAAAATTGAGGACAACTTTAACATGTAACCCATTTTTACCCCATGATTGCATTAATCTTCTTATGTCATTAATTTAGGGTTTTAGTGAATAATAAGGTATACATTAGCTTCTAGAGTAAATCGTGCATCACATAACACATATATAGAATGAAATGGTCATAGTGCATAGGCCAAAATTTTCATAGAGGGAAAAGAAATTTATGATGTTTGATGCTCCTTATAAGATATAATGTAGCATGATCATGTCTAAATAGTGTGACCTCATTCAGAGATCAAGTGAAACCCTATTCATGATTCAAAGTTGGTCAACACATTTATATAGTCATATCTATAGTTTTTTCTCATTCATGCATTGTTGTATTCTAGTTTATTTTTTTTATTTCCATGTATTTTACCATTTTAGTATATTTACAAATATAGTAAATTAAAATCTAGTGGATGCTAAATTTATGCATATTTTACATCCTCATTTAGTGTAGTTCATTTTATATGATTAGGATCTTGTAGTCATATAAAATGTCATTCCATTGTAATTAGTGTCACTTGAGACCACATTATCCTAGCTTGCCCCTAAAACTATCTTAGGGCTTCTCTTTATCATTTTAAAGCTTTTTTGTGATTTTATCATATTCCCAGATACACCAAAAGTATCACTAACCCATCCCCTAGGCACCTAGGCCCCTTGTTGACCAACTTCTCCATACTAAAATGGGAAAAAATCATGGAAATAAAAATTAGTGGTTGATTAATTTATGCATATTTTACATCCTTATTGTGATTAGTTCATTTTATCTAATTAGGATTTTATAGTCATCAAAAATGTCATGAGTGTCACTTGAGACCACTTTGTCCTAACTTAGCCCTAAACCTATCTTAATAAATTTATTAAAATTTTCTAAGATTTTGTACGAGTCAAGCTTATTCCCAAATACACAAAAAATAAAACTAAGCCATCCCCTAGGCACCTAGGACCCTTGTTGACTATATTATACCACTTAGACATTAACATGACCTTTTGGATAGTAGTGCACTACATTATTAACCTAGGGACCATGCTACTGTCACTTAGTTCTTTACTCCCCCAATTAATATATTTTCATTTCCCAAAGTACTCCTAGGGTCAGCCTAGACCTATTTCACATCTTGAAAAGCACTAGAATGATATATAGATAACTTTCAATCAATTATGTACTATATGTATATCATATGCTAATACTCATATATAAACTTAGAAAAAGTTATGAAAATCAATATCATTAATCTCTATTCTACCCTAATTACACATACAACAATCTATAGTTGTACAAAGCTCAAATTACTTAGATTTATAATCTCAATCCACACTCAAAGAACTTAAATTGGCACTCATAATAGCATTCACTTAAACTTGCACCAACACTTAGATTGGGGAACTACATTGGGCTTGATCCCCTTTCAAGGTATTGGTATGTAGGCAATGCTCAAAACATGGGGTGTTGAGGTTACATATAACCAACCCTATTAAATCCACTCTTTAATAATTGTGCTGATAAAATACCCTAAAAAACATGGAGGCCTAAGGTTTTTTAGGTAAATTAGTAAAAAATAGGGAATAGATAATGAACCTGCATTCATCCACTCAAGCACAAGGATCTGAAGACCAGACAAAGATCCACCTAGAAGATCACTATCCCTTGCTTATAAAGGATAATAACATGCCCCAAAATACACTATCATGATGCATTACTATCATAATATTTTTATATTATTCAAGAGGGGTTTTGATCCATGTTTCTATTTCATGACACTTTGCATAGTCCTTACACCAATTTTTAGCCTATCATTCATCTATTTTAGTTAGTTTCCAACTAAGTTTATCTCTTGTACTTAATTTTTTATTTATACAATAATGATAAAATTTAATTATTGTATAAATTATAGGTTATGATTATTACATGTTTAATCCCTAATTTATTAATCTAGACTTTATAAAACTAGGGTTTTGCATTTCACAATCCCCTTACAAGATAAATCATTTGGTGAACCTGATTTACTTTGAATAGTGAAAAAATCCTAGTCCTAGATGATCTTAGGGTTTATATCCTTATTTTTCCTATTTTCATTTATTTTTCTAGGATTTTCAAATTTCATATATTCTATTAAACATCCCTCTTTCATTTTTTTACCACATGCCATAGAAAAAATTTATATCTCTTCTTTTATGAAAAAGTGTTAGTCTTAGTGGTAAACCTATTGATCATACCTAGTCTTAGTGGTAAACCTATTGATCATACCCATATTCATTTTGTTTAAGCCTATACCATGGTTAAAGGACCAGTTATAACCCCCCTCATTGATCCTTCAAATCATTATTATGTGTAATTTCATGATAATACCTTAGAACATGAGCAATGAAATCAATATATTTATGATACAAAAGATAGGACTCAAGACACATGCCCCCCCTCAATGATGACAAACTAATAATTAATAAAGGTGAGGTCTTAAAAAGTTTTAGAGATAGAATTTGTGAATATTTCCATGATTATGCATAAATTTTTCAAGATATAATGGAAATAAATAACATCTCACTTGGTCAATCCTCCAATCTCATAACTAATAATATTATCACACCTACTATGGGATAACATAGACTTGGAAACAACGGGATACAACTAATGAACCCTCACTAATGACATAACCTCTTATGGCTAGTACATATCCATCTTATTCAGATGTATAATCCCTTTAGTAGGAGGTCAATTCTCTATAGTCTAAGGTGTTGCATCTTCAGTAGCATATTACTAGACCATCTTATGCCTTGTATTCTCAGATGCTCCTACATACACCTTTAGCACAACATACAGTAACAACTCCTTTTCCTTCCAAATGTTTGGCACCAAATATTAATATGTATGATTGTAAGCATGACCCAAATTATCATCTCTATGCTTTTCACACAAGTTTGGACTATGTGTTTAATGATTTATTCCTCACTAATTTCTTCCCCAATAGTTTAAAAGACTATGCATTACAATGGTTCTATGATCTTTCTAATCAGTCCATCATAACATTTAATCCACTAGCAGATATTTTTTGGCACACTTTTCAATTAATATCAATGATAAGGTTTCATATTCTCAAGTTTCACAACTCAATAAAAAATCCAATGAGCCAATAAATAAATATGTCTTATAATATACAAGTATATTATCAAAGATGACTAGCCCCATGATAGATAGAGAACTTCAAGATATATTCAATCAAATTCTATTACTTGAATTACATGAAGCTATATTATTTAAAAAGTTTCTATCATTCATAGATCTATGCCATATAATGAAATAATGAGAATTCAAGCTTCTCTCCATGACAAAATTAAAGTACACAATTGAATAAAATTCTAATAATAAGAGTTATAATAGACCCACATATAAGATGAGGCAAAATTAAAAAAAGAATAATCAAAATATAATAGTTAATGTAGCCTCAAATCTAGCTACTCACATGGTTTTATCAACTCCTCCAAAGAAACCTTTCACAAAAATTCTCAAATCACTATGTTCTATAGTAAATATTAGAATGAAATGTCATATATATCCCTCCCATCAAAGAAGTTGATAGGACTAAGCAAATTCCAAAGAGTTATGATGTAAATGTATTTTGAGACTATCATAGGTCACCATGTTACACTATAAATAGATGCATCAAATTATGACATAGGATACAAGATTTGATAGATGGTAATATCGTTAATGTCATCATTACTATAGATGCACCTAGAGCACAACCAATAGAAGAAAAATCATTAAAAATATTTTTAGATCCATTTCCAAAGCACATGGATAATGAGACATTAGGTACTTTTGGTGTTCATTATACTTATCAAGCACATCATCCACCACCATCCTATCATACTCATATGCTAAACACACATCCTATAAATAATATCATTGTTGTATATCATACTATAGTGCTAGCTAGGCCTCTCATCACTTTCTCATAGTAGGAGATCATCAATGATGACTTAGATACATAGGTACTCTTTGTATTATCTTGCATTGATCATCATCCTATTCAAACTGTCATAGTTGAGAATGGTTCAAGCATTAACATGTGAAATATTACACTTATACATCACTGGGATTATTCAAAGTAGGATATTTATCAGATAGATATAGTTATTTGTGGTTTTAGTGGATATGTTCATAGATCTAATAGGGAGATAGTAGTTCCATTATAGGTTAGTCCCACACATTTGGCACCCAATTCTGAGTGGTACTTAGTGTCAACACATTTGACATGTTATTTGGTAGGCTTTGGATACAATATCATTGAGCCATTCCATCCACCATACATATATGTCTTAATTCTATACATTTTAATCAGGTGGTTATAGTTGAGGGAATTCCATATGAGTATCCTTTACCTATTACATATCTAGTTAAATACTAGACACTAATTATATATCTATATATAGCTTATATTAGCACACTTCTAGTACTATTTGAGCCACCAATGTAGGTGAGGTCTACTCCTATAACATTACCATATACACAAAGTCTCCCATGGAGATATATTTTAGAGAGACCCCTATGTCAGAGAAATGTTTTAGATTCTAGAGAGCCTCTCTCTATAGCATTATCATCTAGATCAGTGTTACAACATAGATCACCCATGCTAGTCAGCTCTCCATTAGCTAGATGGGTCCATAAGAACCCCATAGTTCACAAGCTTGTCTAATCAACTCTAAATATTCATAGCCATACTCTATAGGTAGTTTTAGCTATAGATCACTTAGTACATTCTGTTCACATATCTCAAATACCTCCTCTCACAACATATATAATCACTCTCCCCTTTTTGATACAAGACACCTTGATAGTGAATCTCTTATAAGACTCCTTGATTAATCATTATAGGACTCAAGTCCTCTACACATATCTAGATTCACTACTATCTATCCATTGGGAACATTCAAGGATACATAGATTCAAAATTGATACATTCACAAATTTATTTATCAATTTTCATGTTTATATACCCCATATAATAGATTTATCATTGATTATATCTTGATATTGATCATCCTATGATACTATTTTTTTTTCCAACTACCACTACTATAGACTCAACTTATGTACATATTTTATCTTATACAAATTTTTAACACATCTTCATGCATAATTTCATTTCTAGATTTCATAGTTTAGATTTGATTATCACTCTAATTCTACATCTATTCAAGTGAATTTGAATATGTCATTATTTCATAGCTTTATGCCAATTATTGTTATTTCATGTATGTTTTTTACATGTGCCCATGTCTTTATGTTGGATTATTGATTGTGTATGTAGACATTTGAATATGTCCTTCTATGTGGCTCTAACACAACCATGGTCTATATTTGTGTATGTGGACATTTGAACATGTACTTATATGTATCTCTCTCTCTCAAACTTAGTGACTTATGCCTGGGTCCCTTTTCTTGTGAACTCTTGGACTGCTTTTTATGCCTCATGTGTTTATATGCATTCTTTCATGTATGTATCATGGCCACGACACTTTTTTCTTACTTGTTACACTATCATCTAGTTTACCATGCCATGAAGGACCTCTTTCATATCTCCTTCCTCCTTGTGTGCCTTAATGGACATCATACCCCATCCTCCTAGGTATTTTACTAATATCATACTTAGATTTGTTGATCATAAACATGTTTACATTGTTATATCTATCTTGATATCCATGTGAATGATATATTTAACATACTTATTTCATTACCAACGCATGCTCATATTATTTTACATTTTGATGTCATGTATACACATTATATTAGATTATCATACATATATCATATGTTCTTAATCTGACAAATATGATACAGAACTTTTCTTTTGAGAATTGTTATTATAGAGGTTCAATAACTCCCCTCAAAAGAGGAAAAAATCATATGGGTTTTTCATAGAGATTAAGCCATCTTATTTCACTCAAAACATAGTTTTCATCACCCAAACATAATTTACAAAGTTTAGATTTAGGAAAACATAGTTAAATATAGCTGCATATAGATAAGTTTTAATTTTGCATAGAAACAACATAGTTTATCAATAGCATGACACAAAGGATACTAACACATTATGTTATTATCTAAGGGAATGCAATATTGTCTAGTAGACCCAAAAATAAAAACTTAATTCTTTTTTAGAAAAGTACTATGTAGTCTTAGATTATTAGATAGGATCAGTATAAACTAAGTTTTCACATAGATTACATGGGTTTTACTTAGATTTTGGGAATAATTCATGACATGAACACTCCCATTTCAATTTTACATACTAAGCCACTGATTATTATGAATCATTCTAGAATCTATATGCATTGATATCAGATTGGGGGCACATGCATGACACATTATTCCCATACATTTAGTTTGACACCAATAAACTCAGATGGAATGGTAGATTCATATAATTATCCATATTTTTACTTAAACACTATTGGCACAAATTTTACAACATATTTATGCCTTATTCCATCTGTAATGGTTGGCATTACTGAGTAGTCCTTAAGCTGCATTCATGAGTGACCAAGTAGACCCTAATTATTTTTACATTTCATAGTTTTTGAGTGGCCCCAGATCCATCATACATAATTTTAAATACATCACACAACTTTAGTTACATCACAGCAACTTTAGTTACATTACATAGTTTCAATTTTTGATTCATCTACTACACATGGGTAGGTAATAATGGAGTCATAGCCTACTTGAGTTCTTGAACCACTTACATATGAGGGTTGGATACAACATCAATCCAATAAAAAATATTAAAAAATAATGATCCAATGGGTAGGGGTGAACAATGATGGAGTCAAGTCTAGTTTGAGTTGTTAATCCGCCCACACTTGAGAATTGAGTGATCTATCAGCTCAATCCAAGTTATTCACCATTTTATCACCACCTACATACACACACAAATGATGTCACCAAGTTTTAGCTTTATTTCATGTACCCAATGAGGTGTATTATTTATTTTCCTCTTTCTCTCATCTCTTTACTTAGTTTTTGCCTTTACTTTTTATTTTTCTTAAGGATTAATTCCTTCATGTTTCATTTTCAAGATATAAAATGGAGCACACTTCACAGACTCAAACCTATAATCATGAGCTTCAACCCTAAGGTAATTTTAGGTATATTTATTTTTATTTTTCATAGTCATTTCATTTTACTCCATTCCTATAAGAAAGGGGGTATGGAATGTAGTCATCTAAAATGTCATTACAGTGCAATGAGTGTCACTTGAGACCACCTTGTCCTAGCTTATCTTTATACCTATATTAGGGCCTCTATTGATCATTTTAAATATTTTTTTTGAGTCCAACCTATTCCCAAATACACCAAAAGTAACACTAATCCATCCCATAGGCACCTAGGCACTATTTTTACTAGTTTATACCACTTAGACATTAACACAACCCTTTTAGACACTAGTGCACTATGTTATTGACTTATGTACTATGCTCATGTGTATTATCTCCTTACTCCCAAATAGATATATTTTCATTTCCCATAGCACTCTTAGGGTTGGCCTTGACCTATTTCACATCTTGACAAGTACCATAATGATATATATAGCTATAGTCTTAATTCACACTTAAAGCATTAAAATTAGAACTCATAATATCATTCACTTGTACTTTAATTTACACTTAGATTGGAATAACTACATTGGATTTGATCCACTTTAGAAGTATTGGTATGTAGGTAATGCTCAGCACATCGAGTGTTGAGGTCACATCCATCCTACACTATTAAATCCACAATTTTCTACTTGTTCTGATAAAATAACCTAAAAACTGAGGATGCTTAGGTTTTTTCATTCAAATTAGGTAAAATAGGTAATATATAGTGAACCTACATTCATCTATTCAATCACATGCATCTCAAGACTAGGCGAAGCTCTACCTAGAAGATCACTATCTCTACTTACAAAAAGACACTACCACACCTCAGAAGACATTAATATATTGTACTACTATCCATAAGACCACACTACTATCTATGAGGTATTTTGGATCATATTTCCAATTCAAGACACTCTACATAGTCTATGTACAAGTTTCTATCTTATAATTCATCTATCTCAGTTAGTTCTTAGCTAAGTACATCTTTTGGAGTTCATTTGATATTTATAGAATAATCATAAAAAGTCACTTATTATATAGATCAGAGGCTTTAATTATTTCATATTTATTCCCTTATTTATTATTCTATAACTTTAGTAAACTAGGGTTTTACATTTCATAATCCCCTTATAAAATAGATTAGATATATCATCTCCTAGTTTCTAATTTTTGATAAAACATCTAATGAAGTTACTCTCATGATACCCTCAAAATAGGTTTAATGGGCTATAGATAATATTCTCCCTCTATATTTAGTGATCTAAAAATTACTTTGGCACTAATAAATGAATTATCAAGTCTATTTGAGAGCCCACACAATAATTCAAAACCTTGCCTAGATCACTTACATACCTCTATTTAGTTAATTATATTGCATTCATAATGGGATCAATGAGTGGATTTTTATTTAATATGATACATAGGATTATGAAATTCATTGTAACATATTGTATTACCATTTATAATTCTATTTATTATGTCTTTACATGGATTCAATGTTAAATTAATAAATAAGTTATGTTCAATGGGACCCAATCTCATTACCTTTCTATTTCACATGGTTGCACTACTATATCATATCATTATTTTTATCCAATAGGTTTTATCATTAATGAAATGAATTGGGAAAAAGAGGGAAAATATAATTTATATTTTATTAAATATTCAACTTCAATGGATATTCCATTATTTATTTTGTATCCTCTTCAAGCATGCAACATGGCTCTCATTTTAGAACCCAATATACAAGAATAGTCTAGTCCAAATGATGAAGAAAAATTTATGTAATATCTTCATTATTATCTATAAAATGTTGATTCATTATTATATTTTTATATATATGAACAAAATAAATGGTCCTAATATAGTATTTCTAATGTTTCCACTTCCACTATTGCATCTATTCCTACTTATACACATTTAGTTACCTTTATAACATTATCCCTTGTTTTAGGAACATCACTTGGTTTCCAAAAGTATACATTACCATGCATAATAAACCTTCTTATAATCCCCCACTTATCAATAAAAATACTACTATTGATCATATATTTCTTTCCTTGTAAGTTAAGCTATCTAAACTTGAGCAATGTTAGTCCCTCCTTAGACTCATATTCCTTGTTACATAACCATTTAACACCCTAAATTGCATAATATTCATTACCAATGGTATTCTAGTCTCCTAATATTTATTTATATTAAGTTAGATATGATCATTAATATCATTTGTGTGTATTCCATGCATATTATCTAAATTATGTAGATAATGAAAAATTGTTGACAAAAATCTTTCCAGAAATTCTCAAATAATATGATGTTATTATGATCTTCTTCTTCAATCAGTAAATGCATTCAACCCTTTTTAAAATATATTTTCAAAACACTTTTTTATAACAAATGGTAAAATATATCATATTCTCAAATTACAAATCTCAAACAAGTGTCTAATGAAACAATAACTGAATATATTCTAAGATAAAATACTATAACAAAAATGAAAAATCAAATCATTGCTAATGAGCTCCAAGATATTTTTACACATATATTACTATACCCACTTCAAGGTTTATTTATGTTTTAAAATTTAAAATATTTCAATAAATTATACCATATAGTTAAAAATATCAATGTCAAATTCATTACTTTGAAAAATCTCAAGTACACTTCAAAGATCCTTCTACTTCAAATGTCAAATTTAAAATCAATCCAGACTATAGGAGAAAACCCAATGAAATAAATAATAAAGTTAAAATTATAGTTAATTTTATATCACAACCAACACAAAAGATTTAACTAAAATCTGTAATAAGGAGGTAATTATCAAGGTTACCATCATCTCCTCATATCTTGTTATGAAAGCTACACGAATGCAATCTCATCACCTTTCCTCCACTAGTGTAAGTGGACATGTCTATACCACAATTTAAAACTTTTGATTGAAACACATATTATGACTACCATAGATGTATTGGGCATTACAAAAATAAATGTTTCAAGATCAAACATAAGTTTTAATATATCATTGAAGAGAACATTATTAACATTGACATACCTACTAAATAGGTTAAGCCAAAATCAAATGACAATTCAAAACTCAAAATATACAAATATCCTTTTCCAAATCATGAAAAAAATATCATGGATAATTTTTAGGTTTATTATGAATGTAATTCTCATCCTCCTAATTTTAAATATGGACATACAAATGAAAGCATCATTGGTATAATTACAAGAAAATACGCATAATGTCCTATGATAAAATTTAATGGTAGTGAAATTGTTGTTGATGATTTGGATATACATGTACTATTTATTTTATAATATGTTGACAAATAATCCATACATAATGTTTTGATATACAATGGATCAAGAAAAATTATATGCACCATAAATCTCATCTACTATCTTGGTTATACAAAGCAATATTTCTAAGATACTTCTAGAGTTATAAAAATGTTTGATGGCCATACACTAGATACTTATAGGCATATATTACTACCTTTAAAAGTGGGTCCTCTCATATTTATCTCTCATTTCCTATTCTACCAAGTATAGGGGTCTTTTATATGCTATTTGGATGCCCTTAGATATAGTGTATTATAGAAATACCTTTTAGAGTGCATAAATATCTCAAATATATTTAGGATAATCAAGTAGTCAAAATTCCATGAATCCAATATGAATATCTTTTGGAATAAATTATATTTACTCTTCCTATAGAAAATTTACCTCAGAAATACATTGAGAAACATGGTAATTAAATAGTCTACATAGCTATTCAATAGCATGATTTACATATTCCAAAGCATATTACATAATCATTTTTTCCATATACTAGTGAGCATGAACACATGATAGAATAAACTTCTTCATACATATATGAGTATGATACATTTACACTTTAGCATAATTAAATAGTTTCAAAAATCATGGTACATTTTCATAAATATAAAGTTGTGTCTAATAAAATTTCTTTATTTATTAAGGCACCATAAGTTATTTAAGTAATTTTTACACATGGATAAATAGTTACATCTTCTCCTATTACAAATGAATATTTAAGTTCACATGATTTATGATTAGTGATTAGATGGTTATATTACATCATATTATTCTTATTTAAATTCATAGAAATTTATATTTGATCCTTCCTCTTCACAATAAGTCATTCCTTCATATAATTTAGTTGAGTATACATATGCGCATAATTCTAGCCCTTGGATTTATGTTCATTTTGGGAACTTTCCCTCATAATTTCCAATACAATTAGAAAAATCAAAAATAAATATCTGAAATTTATTTCAAGGCACATCCCTTATTTATAATAATATACTTACTTACTATTTCATATTTATCATGTTATAACTTTCATTCACAATTACATGCTCACATATTCTTAATTTTACATACTACATGATCATATATCTCTCTTTCCCATTGGGGAAATATACATTATAACCATATAAATCATTTGAGATACTTTTTTATGACTTATTTACACATACATTAAAGGCATATCATTTGGATTTCTTCTTACCATATTATGATTCATAACCATTTTTTTATTGTTCGAATCCCTACCTTTTCATTTATTTTTAAATCCTTTCTTCTTAACACTTTTAAAATATTTGAAAAATTAAAAAAAAATTAAACTATTTCAAAAAAAATACTTATATGTCAAAAACTTAAAATATTTTCAAAATTCAAAATCATAACCTATAAGCATTTTCCAAATATTACTAGCTTACTTATTTACATATGTTATTTATTTCATGATAAGTAGATATCATATTTCATTTTCCATACATACTTATTTTCATAGGGTATTTTAGTGTGATATAGGACATACTATTACATGCTTTTTTGATGTTGGACTCCCCTTATTACCCAACACCCTTTCTATGTTATGGGAATGTCTTAATTCTCACTTTATTAGGTTGTATCTATCCATAATATTTCTACCATGGTGTTTTATATATCATACAAATTTTTGTTTAAACATTGACACTTTACATTGTGATACATGAATATGTTATTTTATAACAATGACATTGATATGTTTGATTGATATAGACTAGTCTCACTTACTTTATGCTTCATTTTTATTAATTTATTGCATGATAAGTTAGGAATTTCTAGTTTATTATGTGTGAGCTTTGGCCTTGTGTGTGAAACATATACATTTATTTACTTCTATGGACTCATCATGGCATTTTTGTGTGTCCCTTCAGCTTATGTGTTTATGTGACATTTACATGTCCCTTTTATGTGGCCTTTGGGCCTTATGTGTGAAACTATATGCAAATTGCATGATGTTGTATGACATTTATTTTTTGTTCATTAATTATTACTTTGGTGCCATGATTTATATAATGCATTACTTTTACAGATTATTTTTACTATTTCACCATGATACATATCATGCAAATTATGCTTATGTCCTTGAATGATATATCTATTGAACATATGTTTCATATTAAATTTAGTAATATATTATATACTATGATGAAACATATTCAAATTTTAAAAGTGTTACTACATGATTATATCTTTTACATATGGTTTATTTTGAGATAAGTAACTTGTAGGTTATGTCTCTCATCTCAAGGGGAACATCATGATTGAAAGTACAAAGTTCTCATGAGCAATAAGAAATTATATTTATGGCACTATATAGTTTTTATAATACAAAATGATTAAGATTCTTTTAGATTATGGGGACATGTGACATACATGTTCACTCATTCCTATAATTAACTCAATACAAATTCATATACACGTAATACATATGCATGGACATAAAAAGTTATAGTTATAAGTTAAAAATATACAAGATCAATTAACATTAAATATCAATAAAATATAGATAGATGGGGCATCATATTCATTCTTGTTCATGTTTATACATAACAATTGATAATTTCACTTTTTTCTCAAGTTAAAAAGTTTTAGAGGTACAAAAAATAAAATATAATCTAGATGCATTTACAATAGTGTGATTTGTATCGATGTTTCAAGTGGATCATGTTAGAGTCTAGTGACACTCAACCTCTATGGTTGAACCTTTTTGATGTATCAAGACACATTTTGTAGTCCCCCCCCTTCAATTATTTTATAGATTAATCTACATAGTGAAATGAGAGATGGAGCATAACATCTTTGCAATTAAAGGGCATTCAAATATTTTTAAAATTAAGAATTTATCACTCTCAATTCACCACATATTTAATATTTCTCCAAATTACTCAAAAAGGGAGAAATAACTAATCCAATTTTAAGTTACTGGGTAATTAGATTGCATATTATCTCAAGTGTAGACTTTCCTTTTCTCTTTTAAATTTGAATTTACATGTTTTTAATTTTCAAAAATAGATAATAATTACATTCAATGGCATTTTTACAAGTTTCATATTAAGGCATATTACATAATCAAACTTCACATCAGAATATAAGGTGCTTATACACACTTAGGTTCACATACCCTTTACTTTAGTAATTTCACTTTTTTACATCACTAGAATAAACTGGGGGAAAATGTAGACACTCAAATTTAAAATTTAGGTGTTTGAAAATGTTTAATATTAGAATACTTAAATCACTTGGTCTATTCACCATTTTTTTAATCTCAAATATATATTGGATCTTTATCTATTCTATAAATTATATTGTGACCACTCAGAGCATATTTCAAACATCCTTAATTTTCTTATAGACTCTTATAAAACTAATTCCAACTATCTTTGTACTTCTAGGATAAGATTTCACTAGGTTGGCTAGGGTCACATTACGGCCTTGTCCACTAGAGAGACCTTATCCCCCATTCTCTAATGATAATTATTTTTCATTTGATACATTTCATTTTACCCCTTTCATGATTTTATATAGGTTAGTTAGTCGAAATATTCAAAATATACCCCTATATAAGCAAATCAAGGATTATCCAAACACATATATCAATCACTTAGAAATTATATTGTACATTAAGTAAAAGAGCACTATTTATTCCAGTTTCAATTTTAAAACACTCTAAAAATTATAGGCCAAGTCTGGATATATTTTATTTTAAGTCAATTTTACTAATTTACAATCATTAAAGGTAATCTATCTATTTGCATTCATATAGGAAGATCAAGATTTACACACTCACTTTAGGAGGAAGAAATACATCAGCATGAGGCCATTTTTAGATATGTAATAATCACTCATATTATGTGGGATTTTTTGAGGATATCTAATCTATTCCCATTAATCAATTCCACTCTTTGTGTTTGATATATATTTGGTTTTATTTTGTAGTAGACATGGTTTTGATTTTGTAGGTCTTCTACATGAAAAAAATTGGCACATAGAGGAAATAAATCAACCCTCACAAATAGGGCATGCACACATATTGAAAATCTAGTCTCACAATAAACAAGGACATGATCATAATTAATATACAAGGATATAATGTGTCCCTATCCTTCTAGTATGGCCTTGTCCCAAAGTACTTTGAGTTATTTTTTTTAGATGTGACATAGGTTTCAAGTTTTTCTAGCCATTTTTTAACAATTGTTAGTAATGAATTGGATCTAGGATAGGTTTGAATTTTTTTTATCAAATTACTATTTTTATCTTTGAGCTATTTATAATCTATATTTTACATTCATAAATGTATATTTATGTAGATATAAATCATTTTTTAATAGTTAATTTTTTTTATCATTTCATTGTTAATTAGAAAATAATATTTAAACAAAAGTATGAATCAAGATGATAAATGAAATTGTGGATAATTAGTGAATTAAATTACAATTTTGTATTGATTTTTGGGTGTAATGATTCTAGTATATGGTGAGGCAATTAGACCAAAGTGTCAAATTATTAGGATGGAAACAATGGATTATATTGATTATGAGAAACAAATATAATGGATTTTAAACTTGACAAAGAAAGTGATCAAAGTAACCAAGAAATTTATTGAAGAATAATAAGTTAACAAGAATTTAATTCAAGATTAAATTGAGAATGGATATATAGACCAACATAAGATTGAAATTAAATATAAAAAATCCAATAATCATAAAATTAAATTCCTAACTTTATCACCCAATGGCTATGCTCATTAATCTACACTCTACTTGATGCATGCTATGGAAAATGTGGTATTTTTTTTTTCAAATATCCAAATTAAATGTTAATATATTAAAATAATATTATTTCTTATGAAATTAATTAATTTTATTTATGAAAAAACTTCAAATGAGGAGACTTTAGTTAGGGTGAGTAAGCTATAATTTAGTGAAAGAAAACTAGAGTAATGTATGTCCCAACCAACTTTAAGTTTTTGTACATTAAGTTATTCAAATTAATTTAATTATGAATTAATAAAATATTATGTTGTGAAAGATATAAGTGCATTTATTTTTTTATTTGATAAGTTAAGATCAGTTTTTATAAGGACCTAAAATCCATAGTTTAGTATATTAAAACAAGTGAAACAAAATGAAACAAAGCCCACATGGCCTAAAATATATAATCTTTCAGCAAAATGAAAACAAGACCAAACTAACTAGACATAGCCCTCTACTAAATTTCCTCAGATTGATTTTCTTCTCTTATACCAACTACTAATTTCTTCATGTTTTGCTTGACATTCCTCTCAGTTTAGACCTCTAGCCTCCTACTAAGGTTTTGTTATGTCCCACCATGCCTCTAATCTTATATGTCAAGGTTTTATCTCTCTTAGTGTTGTAATCCCTTGGGGTGATGGTGATTACCTCCTTACCTTTAGGAGTACCCTTAGTCTTAACCCCACTTATCATTTATTTATCCCTAGTCCCCTCCCTTATATCATCAATCTCTTATTTTAACTTAGTCCATTGATCCATATAAGAAAACATATGTCTGCCCAATCTCTAAAAAATTTCATGGAGCTTCGACAACCTCTAACCAATGCCCTCTAGAATTTTTGTAGGGTTCTCATCCCTCTTTCAAAATTCAATGACCTTGAGTTCATAAATTTTAAATTTAGGGTTCTAAATGTCTTATTGAAACTAAAATATCCTATTGGCCTTCTTACTAAGGCTCTTCTGTAGGGGAGAGGGATCATAAGCCTTTCTCTTATTCTTCCCTCCCTCATGTGGGGTTGGGTAGATGGAAGGGGAGGCATCAATTATTCTACCCTCCATAGATAATCCATTACCATAGGTTTTATATCTACTAATTTCCTTCAAGTGAATCTCTTGGCTTATCATGGGGGGTTTCCCATTTAGTGAGAAGAAGGATAAGCCCTTAATGGATAATATGAGTAGACGGTTTTTTCTAAAAGCTTAGATATTTTGCTTCAATGTACATGAGAAAAAAGTATGGTAGGATAATCCTATGGCCTTTGAAGTGATTTAAAAATAAAAAGTGATGTAATAATATGTGGGTAAATTTCCCTTCAAGAGTAAGATATTGCATTACTTACAGTTAGATTCCAAATTATCTTCATAGAAGGTCAACCTAAGGGAAGCCCTTTTTGCATGTGTAGTAGAATGTGTTAGACTAGCAGAAGCCTTACATTAAGTCCCACTTAAATCATTTATATTTGAAGGACTTAATTAATTTTCATGTCATGAAAATCACTTCCCTTATGAGTTCCTAAAAATAACCACTGTGGCCTCCCTAAAGGTTACCTACCTCTACTTCCATCTAACCATGAAATCTCTAACAAGGATCTCATCATGCCCTTTGATCCTTAGCTTAAATTCTATTAGAACACCCATCCATAAATTCCTCTAGAATTTATATATGTTCTAGACTTCTATGCATGAAATTGGCTCACAGTGATCCCTACCTCCCACATGATGTTTTTTTATTTCTACAACTATGTTTTGGGTTATCACTGGTAGAATATATGGGCAATATACCAAATTTCTATTTTACTCACCTTCCATTGGGATAAGCCTTTTTAAGTGATGTCTAATGTCTGAGTTCAAACTTCATGTCATTATTATTACATAAAGTGGAATTAATCCTTTTAGATTTCCCATGTGTTTCTCTACTACAATATAAGGATTTAGTAGATTTGTATCTTAATCAAGAAAGGGTTGGATATGGGGTGGGGGGGAGGGGGTAAGTTGTGGGGTCCATTCTACATGTCTAGGTCCATTATGGATACTCCCAAGTTTGTGAAGGTTTATGCCACCTTTTTACCTTCACAAAAGATGTGGGAGATGGTGAAAGATCAGGGGAGAAGAAGGAATTTTGTGTCATCAATATAAATGCATTTATCAATACTACTTATTATTATGTTTTTTTAAATGTTTAGATATGATAGAGTGACATATGGACTAACTTAAGAGAAGTAAAGTTAGGTCTTAATTTGATTTATTTCAAAAGGTAGTTTCTCAACAATTTTCAAGTAATAAGTTTTTATACAAGACATGACATTATATTATAATGAGGTTCTTATTTCTCTTAGCTCCATGAGAGGGCTTGCTAAAATTTTATGTACATATGTTTTTCCCAATAAATACTACCAATTTATGATCAAACATGCATTCTAAGCATTTGAATTTATAGGTTTTAATATTTTTCACCCCCAAGAAATAATTATTTATAGTGTTGTGTACAAATATTCATTTTTAATGATTTTTAATAGTTTATAAATAAAGTTGTGTGTTGATAATTTGAATTCATATGTTTTAATATTTTTCATTAATGGAATGTGTTATGTTGTCTAGAGATGAATTAATACATCAAATTCCTATATTTTGAATATTTTGTGTAAACCATGGATTTTTACTAACTTTTTGATAAAAATAAAGAGTGTGGAAATTATGTCAAACACACCCAATTATATTTTTAATAATATTATGTGCTTGTATAGAATCATTTTACCTCATTTGTATACATTTATTATATTCTTATTTTCATGCAAAATGGCATATTTTAATCCGTTTAATCCTGATCCAAGTTATGCATGAAATAATTTTTTTTTATTCTACTTTGGGATTCTCACTCTTCCTTCCATCCTATTCCATTCTCCTTTCACATTCATTTCCCTCCATTTCCTTTATTTTATGTCCTTTTTTGAAATTTGGGTTAAAATTAATCATAACCCCAGGAAATCCTCCATCATAAAATGGATTGTCCCCTCTCACATAGAAATAAATATCACCCTCTCATTGTCATTTCTCTAATTTTTCAATATTTTTTCACTATCTATTGGGTGAGTCTATGAAGTGAATGAAGAAAAGACATAAACATAAGCTCTTGAAAATAGTTTTTAATGACTCCACTAGGGATCAAAGTGTCTCATGCATTCAATTTATAAATATTATAGGAATCCTCCCATAGGATAGAGGTTGGTAAATATATTGAAAAGTGTAACTTGAAAACTAATATTACCTTAGAATGGAATCCAATTTATCTCCTCATGTTTTAAACCTACATCATATTTCCAAAGGTTTGGTTGAAGGTTATAAAAAAATTCAGCATGAGAATATTAAGCTATAAATATTATGATCAATTTGCATAGAGTTGATGGTAAAAATAAAAATAAATAATACATTCCTCATGAATCTATCCAAACCAACTTTTTAATGAAATTAGAATAGTTGATTGTCAAAAAATCAAAACCATAAGTAAATAATTTGAAATAAATGTTGCTGAAGCAAAACATATGAAATTAGATCCTTCTCATGATTATAATTGTAGGAATTTATTGAAAGAAATACAAAAGAGGAAAAACATTATAAAAACACAAAAAATAGTATAAATTTGAAGAAAAGTTTGAATTCATAAAAAATAATGGTGTATGCACTTGTTTTGACATCAAATTGGTAGAAGAAACATAGGTTTAATAAAATATTATAAATAATTCATGGATTGATGAAACATAAAAGATATTTCCCTTCCTTTACCTTTATATTGATAATTTATTTAATATAGAGACAACGACATTAAATCATTATAGAAATAATATATTTTTAGGATTTAAAAATTTTATCAAAGTATAGTCAAATCCAAGCCATAATAGTTGATTTTTTATAAATACCATGCAATTTTTTTAATAATTAGAAGCACTAAAAGGAAAAAAGATAATTATAATTTACCAAAAATAAGTCTCTATGGATTTAAAATATCAAGAAGTTTTTATTTTTTGTATATTCTTGGAAACCTTTGATAAAGACTTTCTTTGTGAAGAATAACATGTAATTATTTTTCTTGTTGTACTTACCTTTAAAGTGAATCAACTTACATACGAATTTATCTTTCCTCTTTGTAAAGAAGAGAGTAATAATTTTTTATTTTCCTATTAAAATAAAGATCCATATCATGTTGAAATTGAACACTCAATAGGGAGAAGCATGCAGAAAAAATAAATGGAATCAACATATATGTTGTTAGTTTGTGAAGAAGAAATTAGTGTAAAATAAATTTTCAATGCCCTTCTTTCAATCTCAAATTTTCAATCCAACCCAAAGGCATTAAAAATATCATATGGTAAAATTAGAGGGATCAAGATTCTCCCAAAATTATTATTTAAATCTATGGAATCCATAACAATGGTAATATTAATGATGGGGATTCAGATAAGTTGATTATTGAACCAACACTGAAAAAAGAAGAAAATTTTGTTCTAAAATATCCATGCCACAAAAAGGATAATTTTATTAATTAATATAAAAAATAACTTGGTTCTCGTAATTTAATTTATTATCTTCAAATTTTGAATAGATTTATGATATACATCCTTCTCATTCAATATTACATTCATATGCTCAATTAGTTCATACCAATGTCTCCCTTTTGTCAATTAATCTCCTTTGACCCACAAAAAAATTATTAGTTCAATTCACTATTTTAAAAATTTACCATATTATTTGACCTTGTCAATGGGTTTTCATGACCTTTACCATAATCATTCTCTCTAATGTATGTAAATTTAGATTCATTTTCATTTGCTTGTCTTTCATTACATTTGTGTGTGTATATGTGTTTTTAATAAATATAATAGTGCAAAGAGGTCTATTGTGATTTTAATATAGGTACAATTCCTTCCATCCACTACCCAATGGATATGGCACTAGTATAAGACTAATATTTTGGAGTTTCCCTCTAAATTCCTTACATTCCATGTTTTGAATAAGAGTCAATGATAAAAAAATATGAATTTCTTAAACCTTCATCAAAATTCTAAAATTAATATCCCAATGTGTAAGCCTCATATTTATGATAAATTTTGGTTATAAACACTTGATATAATCCCATATATTTTTGTCACAAATCAACTTTTAATGTTTTTCATTTCTTGGGAATTAGGGTTTAGCATGGGACAATCCTCTTGTACCTAAGGAACCCTAAGTACCCTTTAGACTTGTAGTGCCTAAAATACATTTATATGAGTTTTTTAAAGAAAAATTTCCCAAATCCCTTGGTCTAAATATTTTTTTTGTCCTCCCTATTTTTGGTTATTTTATATTTTCAATTTAAAATAAAAATGTCTTAAGTTACATTTTAGAGCACTACAAGAAGTATCTGAATAGCCTATGATATTTTACCATAAGTTGAGGAAAGATAAATAAATGAAACAAGTTTTAATTGTTAAAATATTATATTCTACCTTCCTACCTACCTACCTACTAGCAAATTATAGACTTTTATAGATTAGACATTTGAGCCACCAAACCATATTTATTGAACAATAGTTTAAATTTGAAATTTCTGAACCATTTAAATTGGGGGGGAAAATATGGTGGTAGGTGAAATAGTTAGTAAAATACAAAAATGGAGGAATGGACAAAAGAGTATATTAGTATGGTAAGAAAAAATATACAACACAACAATAGTCAGAGATAGGCATAATTTTAGTGTAGTAGATGTAGAGAATAAAGCTTAGATAAAATAGTAAAATAGTATATTCAAAGAAAACATCAACCTATAAGTGAGTGTAAGAAAGAATAGAATGTAGAAAAATGGATAAATAATCCTACAGTAATAAGACAAATAAGAAAAAAATAGTAGGGGAGCAAAACAACATAACAATAGTCTTATGAGTGGGTAGAGAAGAAAATAGAAGAGGATAAAGTGAAGTTTTTATGAGTTTGAAAGAATATATGTAGCTATATCATTTTACACATTATAATATAACAATTACTATAAATCATATAATATACGTGTCTCTATTGTTTTATTTTTTTGCTTTTCCCATCCCCTATTTCATCTCTTCTTGTATGTTTATTTAGTGCATTTCCATCACTATTATTAATCTCCAGACTATCCCCATAGATTTATTATTTTGTTTTACTTTTTTTTAGTTGTTTCCCACCTAGGCCTACACATTTTATTTTTTTCCAACAGCTGGTATCATATCCCTTAGGTTGTAATCCCATTTATACATGGTAGCAGGTAGTTCTGGTTCATGGTAGTAAACCCCTACATTTGATGGAAAGAACTATGATGTGTGAAGTATCAAAATGAATACAATATTAAACTCTCAAAATATATGGGAGTTGGTTGAAATTGAATATAATTAGGTTTCAAACATATCATCTTTCAATGCATTGAAAGAGAATAGGATAAAGGATGCCAAGGCACTCAGCTACATACACATGACACTAACTGATTCAATCTTTCCTAAGATAGAAGTAACTATATATTATAAACAATAATGAGATATTATTAAGAATTCCTATCAAGGGACTGATAAGGTGAAGCTTTTCAAGTATAATCTCTTCATAAGGGACTTTGAGACCCTAGAGATAAAGGAAAATGAGTCTATCAATGACTTCTTCACAAGGACAATGAATATTGTCTATCAATTGAATACATGTGGTGATACCCTTGAATATCATATGATCATAGATAAGGTCTAAAGGATCATTACAATTAGATTTAACCCTATATTGGTTATAATTTAATATTCAAAGTATTTGATGTAAACGACAATAGATTAGCTAATGGGTTTCTTACAAACCCATGAACAAAGGATGAATAGGTCAGCCACATCCTCCCATTAGTAAGAATTAAAGACCAGTATAAATGTGAGATGAAAGGGGAGAGGATTTAAAAATAGAGGAAGAGGAATAAATTATATCAATCAAGAAGGTGGAAGGCATAACCATCAAGAGCAATGTGGAAGAAGAAGAGGAAGGAGAAATAACACTTCAAGAGGAGGATCTACACAAAGGTATGATAATTATAACATCCAATTCTATTATTATAAGAATTATGGGAACTATGATAGTGAGTTTATAAAAGATTGTGACAAGAATATGTAGAATTCAAATTTCTCCTATGAATAAGAGGTTGAACCTAATAATAATGAGGAAGGTGGAAACTTGTTCATAACTTGCAAAGTTGCTAAGTAAAGTGGTAAAGAAATATGGTACTTGGATAGTTGTTATAACAACCACATGAGTGGGAACAAATGTATGTTCAACCACATTAATGAGTCTATCAAATGAGACGTAAATATAAGAGATAATTATAATATTCCCTTCATTGGTAGAGGAAGCACTTCTATTTACATAAACTAAGGTAACAAAAAGAAAATTCAAGATGTCTATTATGTGCCTAGGTTGAAGCACAACCTAATTAACATAGGGTAGCTTGTCCAAAATGGATACAACATTAGATTTGAGAATTGAAAATTAATAATCTTTGATAAGAGTGCATGCAATAGGTATATTATAAAAGTCAAGATGATAAGCAATTGGATGTTTCTATTGAGAATGAAAAGTGAGCTCATAGAAACATTAAAAATAATATTAGATGAGTACACTCTTTTTCACCTAAGATATGGGAATTTGATCTTTAGAGGGTTTAACCTTCTTCACAAGAAGTAAATGGTGAAAGGGCTAATCTTTATAGGATATAAAAACAAAATGTTTGAAGGATGCATGTTGGGGAAGCAACATAGGAGTGAATTTCCCATGGATAAATCATGGAGAGCCAGAAATCCTTTAGAGTTTATCCATTCAAACTTGTCTGGTCCAATGAAGACCCACTCCATATCCAAGAATATCTAAATCATGACATTTATAGATGATTTAATTAAGAATATATAGGTGTTATTTTTAAGAACAAAATATATGCATTTGATACCTTCAAGTAATTCAAGGCTATGGTGGAGAAATAAAGGGGCCACTACAACAATATTTTTAAGACAAATAGAGGGAGAGACTATATCTCTAATGAGATAATGAAAGTTTTAAAGGATCATGGCATGAAGAAGTAATTTATAGCTAGGTATACACCATAAAAAATGATTAAGGTTGAGAGGAAGAATAGGACCATCCAAGAGAAGGCAAGGAATAAGTTAAAGGCAAAAGGTTTGCCTAATTATTTTTGGCATGAGGTTATATCAACAACTACAAACTTGTTGAATATTTGTCTAATAAAGAGTGTTATGGATATTATCCCTCAAGAAGCATGGAGTAGTTGGAAGACACATGTTAAACACCTTAGAGTGTTCATATGTGTTTCTCATGCACACATGCCCAAGCAAAGGACAAAATAGGATGATAAAGGTGAGAAGTACATTTTCATATGGTATAATGATCAATCAAAGGCTTATTATTTGTATAATATTTCCTTTAAATAACTCATAGTCAATTAGGATTTTTAATTTATTGAGCATAAAGATTGGGAGGAGAGATAAGAAGAATAACAAGCACAAAAAATGGACATTAGACCCTTTATTGAATCTAAAATGGTGGGTTTTACATCCAGCCATGCACCAATTTAGACCAATATTTCAAAAAGGCATGATTCATATAGTAGTAGCAACCATAAATTAGGTTAATGAGTTTCTCATGAGTCAACATCATCCTTCTACAAACTAATTTAACCCCTATCAAGGACAATAAGCTTAAAATAAGTATATGAGTAGTCAAGGTATGAGTAAAACAAACATGAAATTATGAATTATGATCTCTTTTTATCAAATGATCCTATCTACTTTGAAAAATCAATCAAGGATAGAAAGTTGTGTGAGGTAACTAACAAAGAAATGCATGTAATAAAGAAAAACTAGACTTGAGAATTAGTTGACCTACCAAAAGTAAAATAAATCATAGGAGTCAAGTGGGTGTACAAGACAAAAACCTCTCCCAAAGGAAAGATATAGAGGAATAAGTAATAATAGTGGTGAAGAGATATAATCAAAGGCCTAAACATGACTACAATGATATTTTTTCACCCATAGCATGGCTATAAATGATAAGGACAATCATCTAGGTTATTGCTCAACATAAGTGTAAGGTACATCAAATGGATGTTATGTTAGAATTCTTGAATATAGATCTACAAGAAGAGGTTTATGTGGGATAACCAACCATATATGAGATTATAAATCATGAGAACAAAGTGTATAGGCTAAAAAAGGCAATGTATGGGCTCAAGCAAGCCCCAAGAGCATGGTACAATCATATAGACTCTTACTCATTGAGAAATAACTTTAACAAAAGTCATAATGAGCCCACACTCTACATTGAAGCAAGCAAAAGTGATATTTTGATTGTATTTTTGTGTGTGGATGATCTAATATTCACTAAAATTGCAAATCAATCAATAGAAGAGTTTCAAATAGCTATGAAGGAATTTGAAATGTTTAATTTAGTCTTATTAAAGTAATTTCTTGGGATATAAGTCAATCAAATGGATAGTATCATATTCATATGCCAATTTAAGTATGTAAATGAGGTTTTGGAAAGGTTTAAGATGCTAGACATCAAGCCAATATCTACAGCAACTAAGACAAACTTAAAGTTATGCAAGAGTGATTGTAGTAGAAATCTATACCCCACATGATATAAGATCTTAGTGGGAAGCTTAATGTATTTGACTACAAATAGGATAGACATCATGTATGTAGTTAGACTCATATCTAGATTCATGTAGATGTCAAAGGAGACACATTAGAAAGTGAGCAAGAGGATATTAAGGTACATGAATATAAAAAGAGATTATGGAGTTTTATATTCAATAATACATGAGTTTCAACTAGTGGGTTACACCGATAGTGATTGGGTTGGTAGCCTTGATGACTGAAAGAGCACTTAAAATTATGTATTGCATCTTGGATTAGGATCCATATCTTTTACTTCAAATAATAAACATATAGTTTCACTTTCTACATCTGAAATAGAGTATATAACATCCGATATAGTAGCATGCCAATCTATATGGCTGAGAAAAATACTTACAGATTTTCATAATGAGAATCAAAGAGTTTATATCATCTATTGTGACAATATATCCTCCATAGCATTGTAAAACAACCCAATATTTCATGTTAGGAACAAGCACATTATAATTAGGTATCACTTCAATTGAGAGTTAGTTTGTAAACATGTGATAGAGCTTAATTTTTGTAAATCAAATCAGTAGTTAGATGATATTTTAACTAAATCATAGTCAAAATACATTTCAATAAAGTAAGATAAAGGTTAGGTGTCATTAATGAAATGTCATTAGGCTAATAAGGTTTTTTATTAGCTCTAGAGTCCTATAACTCAGCTATGGACTCTAATAGGGTAGTTGAGTACTTTTATAGTTCATCTATGGACTTCAATAGGGTATTTATGGACTTTGAAATTCTAGCTACAAAATCTAATAGGGTATCTAAAGACTTTTATAGTCTAGTTATAGACACTAATAGGGTGGCTATAGACTTTGACATTCCGACTATGGACTCCAAAGGGGCAGCTATAGAGTCGAATAGGGTAACTATGAACTTTAACAATTCATATATGATCTCTTATAGGGTACATACGAACTCTAAAAGGGTAGATACAAACTTTGACAATCCATATATGGAATTTGATTGTCTAGTTATGAACTTTGATAGTCTAGCTCCATACATGCACAAATGAGTGCAAAAGGATATGGATAGATAAAGAGATGTTATGAGGATGTTTTAAAGGTTGATAAAAGTCTTGAAAACCATAGTAGTAAGGTCAAGAATAAGGGGGAGTGTTAAAATATTATATTTTTCCTTCCTACATCCCTACACAACAAGCTATAAGCTTCTATAGATGGGATGTTTGAGCCACCAAACCATATTTATTGATCAACAACTCAAGTTTGAAATTTTTGAATCATTTCAGTTTAAGGGCAAATTTTGATAGTAGGTGAAAAATTGAATAAAAGAAAAAATGGATAAATACACAAAAGATTGTGGTAGTATGGGAAGGAAAATTATATGATGCAATAATAGATATAGATAGGTAGAATTTTAGTGCAATAACATTAGAGAATAGATCCTAGAGAAACTAGGTAGAGAGTATATTCATAGACAACATTAGCCTATAAGTGAGTGGAAGAAATAATAGAGCATAGTTGAAGGGACAAATAAGTCTATAGTAATAATAAAGAGAATAAAAAATAGTAGGGGAGAAAAAAACATAACAACAATCTGTGTGAATGGGCAAAGAAGAAAATAGAAGATGACGAAGTGAAGTTTCTATGAGTTTGCATGAATAGATATAGTTTTATCCTTTTATGTAGTGTAATTAGACTGTATTACATATTTTGAATCATATAATATATGTGTTTCTAATTTTTTATGCTTATGATTTTCCCATCCCCTATTTCATGTGATCTAGGAATTTGACTCAAGAGAGGATGGTTAGTATGGTGTTAGTTCCAAAATGAAAAAAAAATGAAATAGGCATACTAATAACATAACATCTCTAGGACTAAACACTAGGGAGAGATTAGTTTAAAAAATCAAATGACAAGCACAATTAAAAAGCAAGGGATCAAATACAAGAGTTCCTTCACCTTCCTCAGATGCTGCAAATGCCTTTGTAGTAGTGGCTTGCTTGGCTTGTGCTCATGAAGTCCTTAGCAATGGAAAATTGGCTACCTCCATCTCTCCTTGGCACCTTTGGCTTGTGGCTTGGCTTGGCTTGGAATCAATTTGGCATGGTAACAAAATTTTATTGAATATTTTGGAACCAATTTGGCATTATAACTTTGCATCAAGGAAGCTTAGAAATGACGTTCTTGGCCTCTCTATTTATATATTTTTGGATTTGATTAGAATCAACCTCAACCATCCATCTCAAGATTGATATGTGTGGTTGATGATTAATAAAATCTTTGGAATTAAGTTTGTAATTATCCTCATCATGAGATTAGAAGAAGGGGAAATTAAGAGGCATGGAGGGCATCATTGAGGGATTTGATGAGGCATGGAGGGCATGAATCCTGATATTTGTGGCATTTATGGCCTAGGGTTGTCTTCACAATAAATGAGGTCACTTGATGATGCAGATATTCAATATTCATTTAAAAAACAAAGTATTAAATAATTTTCTATGGAATTCTTGATTAAGCATTGATTTAGGTTAATTATCTATTAAGCATGATTAAGCATTTTATGCACAAATTACTTAAATTGATCAGAATGCCTTGTTATTGGTCATAAATTTGATTGGATTAGAATTGGATGTCACTGTCAGATACATTGGATGTGTATTCCCATTTAGGATGTTACCAACAAAAAATAACCAAGGCACAAATCTTTTGTAAGAGATTTAATAGGAAAGAGCAATCCAGAGCATGTGGGGTGCAAATTTGGCATTTTGACTCATAATGATCTGATCAAAGTTAGCTAGCCCATAAATTGCATTACCCTATTTAGTGATATCCTAGCCAAAATTAGCTTTTGAATATGTCACTTTCAAATCTTTTAGCATGTTTTATTGTTTTTAGGCCAAATTGTGCATTTTAGGTAGAAATTAGCCAAAAGCTTGATTGGGTGTTATTGGTGGCTTGATTTAGGTGTTATAGTTTGCCCCTATTTGGGAAGATGTTATAAAATGTAGGCAAAGAAATGTCTTTTCAAAGAATGAGAAATGGCATGTATGCCAAAAATAAGATGATGGTTGAAGAACAAAGCTCCAAATGGTTTTGGGAAGCCTACAATGATGTCCCCTTGAGGGATTGGCTATCACATTTGTTGATGGATGGTCCCTCAAAAAGAAACAAGAAGAAAGGTGGAATTAACCTATGGTTGAGATTAATCCAAATGAGAAAATACCTACATGCATTGATGTAAAAATGATGTTGATCTACCCAAAGGTGGTTATAATCAGAAATAAAAGTCAAAATAATGATTTTCCCATAGGTGGTTATAATCATAAAGAGGACTTGAATTGGCTAAAGATGATGGTAACCCTAGGGTTGATTAGCAAGCATAATTCAAGGATATAACCTATAATATAGATTAAATATAAGTAGGTGCAAAGTGATGAAAGAGATGGATCTAAGAATAAAATTGGTTAGTGTGAATGATTTAGTTATACCTACCATGAGGAGATGCTCATCTTGACTAGCAAACTAGCAAGGACACAACTAGAATGGTCATTGGGTTGATTGATCAAGGGTGGGATGGAAGGATTTTCTAAGGTGCCAAGGAGAAACATTTGTGGCTCCATTGATTATATACCTTCATGAAGCTAATTTTTTCTATAGCATATGATGGTAGGCTTCATGAATGAACATCATGAAGACTATCCTAAAATATACATATCAAATGACTCTCAATCTAATAAACACTTAAAAACAATGCACTAATGATAAAAACCATGATGATAATGCTGACATATGAATATGGATAGACTCAAGAATAATGTGTGAAGAAATTACCCAATGCATACATATAGATTGAGTCGAGGCAACGATACTAAAAGTAAACAAATAGGCAAGTGAATAAACAAATAATCAAATATAAAAATAAACAAAGAACTTAAAATAAATAAACAAACATAAAGCTTGAAAATAAAATCAAAAGAAAGCATCCTAAAAATGATAATTCCCTATTAAGGTAGATTGAGAATGACTGACTAGGCTTAGACAAGACAAATATTTCTAGATTTTTGAAATGTTATGAATTTTTTTGTGATTTTGAGGTATCTTAACTAGTTAGAGAATGACAAGATACCTGCTTGCAAAAGGGCAAGAGAATTTGGCTTAGGTTGCTCACAAAATGGTGAGAACATATGGAAAAGGGGACTGAGGTGACCTCAACATGAATTAAGCATGACCCACATAGTCCTAAAATGACCTCAAGACATAGTAACTCCATCTACATAAAAGGTGGGGAAAAACCAACTAGGTCCCAACAAGTTCTCAATTCTGGCAAATGGATAGTCAAATGAAAATAGTAATGTCAAGGTGATGTAACAATGCATGATAAACAAGTGTTTCCCCTAGTTTGCCCATAGGAAGTTTTAATTAGTAGCAAGATGAGTGAAACACTAATTTTCCCATAGGTGGTTATAATCAGACTCACATAAATAAACTTAATAAGATGAAAGATATCTTGCTAGATCAACTGTCACACTACTTTCATAGACTATCATTGAAATACAAATTAGATTGATTATTGAAACTTGATTGAAATCCTCTCATAAAAAGTGTCGGAAGAACCAAAGTAGCTAATATAAAAATAGGATTGGGTAGGATGACTAAAAATAGGCTTTGGTCTAGATAGGAATGGAATGGTAGGATGGTATGGTCTTACTAAGGATAATGATGGTGTATGATAGATTAGATAAATTGGTAAGAGGATTTCCCCAAAGTGATGGGGTAAATGGTTAGGTACTTCAACAAGGGTAAATGGATATGTAACAATGGCAATGGTATGGTATATGCTTTTGACTTGGGTTTGGTTTTTTATTCTACTGTTCCTGTTGATGGGGAGATGCACATCCTAATCAACAAATGATACATATAGAATACTTGTTCATGTTAATTTATAGAGAATACCTCATTAGAATAACTACTCTATCAAGAATGGCTTGCAGATTTGGTTGTTGAGAATGCTTTTGTGATCATCATTCATTGTTGATTTTGATTCCTTCAAGCATCAAGACAAGGTGTTTTTATCATGCCTATAAAGGAAAGTGTGACCATGGATGGTAAATAGGGAAAAATAAGAGATGGTGGGTTTGATTGTGAAATGGAATGCCAGATGATAATGGAAGGTATAATAGTGGGGAAAAATATGAAGATGAAGACTTTTTGTCACACGTAATGTGTTGATGCTAGATTTGACATAATTTTAGCTGTGGCAAGGCTGAAGACTTATTATCTTGATAGGACCACCATATTTATTTGTTGTTTGATCTTGAGAGTAGATACCATCTAATTAGGCTATATATTGGAAGCTATTTTGATTTTATCTTTGATTTTGCATTCAATAAATAATGAATAACTTTTATGCTCAGCTATTGGTGCCTCAATGAGGTTTTCACTATTGAAGTTATCTTGATTATCATGTAGCACCTTCGTGAAGGTTTCACTAATGAACATTATCATTTGACTTTGATTGTCATCTAGTGCCTCCAAAAAAGTCTCACTAGAAGATGTTAAGTTCTATCTTTGATTGTCCCCTAGCACCTTTGAAAGGTTTCATTAGGAGAGTGATATTCTACTACATGAATGTTGTCTTGGCCTCCTTGCTCTTCTTTAATTACTATGTCACCATGGATTTAGTTTAATAGAGTGTGATTATATTGGTCCCAATCAACACTTATGGGAGATGGAATGTCAATAACATGACTATTTTGGTTGATGTTAATGGCCTATGGAATGGTAATGAAATGGGGAAGAGGCTACATAATCCTTATAGAATATATTAGGATAACTTGTGTCAAAGCTAAAGTACTCATTGTCAAAAATTGTAGAAGGATCACAAATGTATTAAAATTGATCTATGAGGCATGCATAACTAGTTTTGTAATAGCCATGAACATATTCTTAATGTGAATCTAATTCTAACTCAAGGGACTCTGAATCCGATGTTGAGATTGATGTTGATTTTGATTTTGATGCTAAATCTGATGTTGATTCAATAATAAAACCTGACTCTAACTTTGATTCTTCATCTAATGAGTAATCTATTATAATGATGTCTTTTTAAATATTTGGTATTAAATAAGTAACAAACTATAATGGCATGAAGGGCTCCATAATTATTGGTTTGTCAAAGTGAGACTACTCTAGGATGGCAAAAAGGTCAAGACATAACTCCTTAGAGACTAGCTTATCAATAGGATTCTCTTGAAAAATAGGCACATGGTCAAGGTAATGATTTTCCCAAAGGTAGTTATAATCATTAAGAAGTGACTCAATAAACACTGGCTTGTCAGAGAGAGACTCCTCGACAACTAGTATAGGATCAATAGGCAATTCATCATAGGTTGACTTATCACAAATGGTTGATTCAACATAAACATCTTAGATTGGTTGGTTCTCTTGGCCTTAGTTTCCAATGAGTTGGAATATATTAGTTTTGAACATATATTGGTCTTTAAAAGATTAGATCAAATGAGTTTTAATTAGGATTAATAATGGAAAAGGAATGACTCATGGTTGGTTAATGGTAGGGCTTTGGGGAGCATAATTTCTCAAATGAGCCAAAGGACAAAGTCTTGAGATGGTAAAGACAGGCCAGTGTGGAGCATAATTACTTTCATAAACTAAAGGATGAAATCCTAGTATAGAAATGGCTAGGCGTTGTGGAGTTTGGTTGCTCGTACAAGCCAAATGACTAGGTCTAGTAATGGAAATGGTATTACTTACATATTTTAGAGCTTGATAGCTCATATAATTTAAAGGAGGTTTGGGGTAGCTGATGATTGGATAATAAAAGGACATCATGAAACTTGATTATTTGCACAAGAAAAAGCATCCAAGTCTTCCTCATATACCATATCATCCTAGTGATGAGTTGGATCATAAGTTGGTTCTTGGCTATGTTCCATGTACTAATTATTTCAAAGAGGGTATGGATATATATCCCAAACAACATTATCTAAAGTTGGATCTTCAAATTCCTCCTCTTCATACCAATCTAGGTCACGATTTAGATCAAGAGCTATTTCTTGACTTTGTTCCTATGAATGATCAATATGAGTTAGATATAAATCTATCTCATAAACCATATTAGCATCATTGGGGTCTTGAAAAAATCCATAAAAGTCATTTTATGTGACCATTCTATCATAATTCAGATCATAAGTGAGTCCACCATAAGTGTAGTGAGATATATCCATGTAAATGACAAAAGCTCCAAAAATAAATAGAGTTAGAGTTCTACAACTTTGAAAAACTATGTCTGAAGGACAAATGGTTCAAACATGGTCTAACTTGGTCAAAGAGGTGGATCTATATCTCCAATGTGGTCTAAAAGTGGAGCTATATCTCCAAAATGGTTTGTGATAAGACATGGCATAAAACAACCTAATGTCAAATGTCAAATGCACAAAAGTTCAAGCATCTGAATGAAAACTAACATGTCAACGGTTTAGGTTAAAGTGTTCTAAACAAGGTCTAAACTAGGAAAGGAAAAAGTTGAGTTGCTAGATCTTTTGTCCAAACAGAGAGTCAAAATCTAGGCTCAAAAAAATAGGCATGTGCTAGGACTTTTAGAAAAACAACATTAAAATCTAGACTTAAAACAAAGGCTGGTGTGATTTAATTTAATCTAATAAGTTTAGAAACAATTTTGACATAGACCTGGCACATGAAATCAAACATAAACACAATCAATTGGCATAAGGCATAAGACAAAAGGCTCTTTGAGAAAGGCTATGTTTTCCCAAATAAAGGCATAAATAATGATAAGGATAGGTATTGAATAAAAAACCATCAATAGTTTTCAAATTTGGGTAATCGATTAACTAAATTTATGTAGCCCAAAAGAGAAATATCTATGTATCAACCCCAAGAATTGAGGCCTAAACAAAAATAAATCAATGTTTAGATCCAAACTTGACAAGCCTAATTGAAAACTAAATGTTAAAAACTAGGATTTGACCAAACATGTTAGACTAGATTGGACACCATGATGGCACAAGACAAAGTTCCAAATGGTATACATGACATGGTTTGAAACAAATGGTTTCTGATACAAGGTAAACTAGTCTTCAAACAATCTAAGCAACCTAACAACATAAGCATGCTCGAATGATGTGGTCAATACTATGTTTCAAAGACTCCAAGGTAAAATGGTTTGACATGATTTAGGAAACATAATGCTAGCCTCTGTAACTCAAATGACACACATAAACAAGTTTAGCAAGTATTTCAAGGCATAAGTGTGGTATAAAATGTCCAGCATAATTCCTCTTTAGACTAAAGAGTGACATATAGACAAATTGGTTTTGACATGGATTATACATTAAAAAATGTATTAATCTCAAAAACATACCAAGAAAAAAATTACAAAAACACTCTAAGTATAACCATCCAAATCCTAACAAGGGTATGGAAAAATGGGGTTGACTAAAACAAGTAAGATTTCAATCATTCTAGGGGAATCAATCACACAATGACTTTCATGCTAAACAATGTAAAATAAAAGAATAGATTTTAGGTATGAATCACTTGGATTATTTCAAAAAGGTCTAGTCCTTTTTACAACCACTACATCCTATTATTCACTCAGTTTAGTGTGATGTCCAAAGTGCCACTACATCTCATGCGTAACTCCAAAGGAGCCAAATGAATTCAATGTTGGGAGATGAAACCACAGGTCAAAGCTTTCATAAGGAACTTATGGGAGGTGATGAAGTCCCCCTCATAAGCCAAGATGCATAAAAATAAAGAAATCATGGAAATATAAACACTTTAGAGTTATTTTCAAGGTCACCCAAACTTTGATGAGTTTTTGGGGAGTGTTTTAGATGACTTTCTTTCTAAGCCTTAGACTAGGCTATTTGTAATAAGAATGACACTTTTGATTCTAATGGTTCCCTAAAGGGGACAAATAGAAGAGCATACATGCAACATCCCTCTTTTTCCAAACAAAAACTAACTAAATAACTATTACAAATAAAATTTGACAAGTGTGCTCAATTTTAAACCCAAATAAAGTGTTTGGTGGTGTTTATGACCCCTTGGTCTTAGTTGCAAACTTTAAAAACATTCACCAAAAACATCCAAATTCTTTGTTAAATACCAAAACAAAGTTCCTAATCACATTTTAAGCATGCAAAAGTGATTTAAACATGTTTTGAGAAAATATCCCACTTGGTCCTATAACCAAATTGTTAGCATGTCCTTTAGCTTTGAAGCTCTTTTGAGCTTGAAATAACAAACTTTGAAAACATTGGTCTTGGGTCTATATTTTTGGAAAAACATAGTGACCGACATTGGTTATTACCACTAACATTAGTTATGGCTAACTAAGATCTAACCGATGTTAGTTTTGCTAATTGACTTCAGTTAAGTAGGTAGCTAATGTTGATATTTATATCAATCGCAGCTACTATGTAAAAATTATGGCAACCAAAAATGGTAAAATAAAGTTAGAAAATCAATTTGCAATATTTTTAAGAGATCAAATAAATATTTTAAAGTTGTAAAAGGATCTCCTTCATGTGTAGGATGCATCTAGTCCCATCGGGCATTCCATTATGTGATCTTGGAATTTGACTCAAGAGATGATGGCTGGTATGGTGTTAGTTCTAAAATGAAAACAAAATGAAATATACACACTAATAACATAACATCTCTAGGAATAGACACTAGGGAGAGCTTAGTTAACAAAACCAAATGACAAGCACAACTAAAAAGCAATGGATCAAATACAAGAGTTCTTCACCTTCCTTGGATGCTCCAAATGCCTTTGTAATAGTGGCTTGCTCGGCTTGTGCTCATGATGTCCTTAGCAATGGAAGCTTGGTTACCTCCATCTCTCTTTTGCACCTTTGGCTTGTGGCTTGTCTTGGCTTGGAATCAATTTGGCATGGTAACACTAGTTACTTGAAGCTTTTGAAACTAATTTGGAATTATAACTTTGCATTAAGAAAACTTATAAATGATGTTCTTGGCCTCTCTATTTATAGATTTTGGATTTGATTAGAATCATCCTCAACCATCCATCTCAAGTTTGAGATATGTGTTTGAGGATTAATTCAACTTTTGAAATTATGTTTGTAATTATCCTCATCATGACATTGGAAGAATGAAAAATTAAGAGGCATGGAGGGCATCATGGAGAGATTTGATGAGGCATGGAAGGCATGAATCCTGATATTTATGGCATTTATGGCCTAGGGATGTCTTCCTAAGAAATGAGGTCACTTGATGATGCAGATATTCAATGTTCATTTCCAAAACAAAGTATTCACCAAGTTTCCATGGAATTCTTGATTAGGCCTTGATTTGGGTTAATTATCTCTTAAGCATGATTAAGCACTTCATGCAAAAATTACTCTAATTGATTATAATGCCTTATTATTGGTCCTAAATTTAACTAGATTGGAATTGGAAGTTACTATCAGATACATTGGATGCGTATTCCCATTTAGGATGTTACCAAAAAAAAAACCAAGGAACACATCTTCTACAAGATATTTGATAGGAAAGAGCAATCCAAAGCACATGGTTACAAATTTGGAATTTTGACTCAGAATGATCTAATCAAAGTTAGCTGGCCCATAAATTACATTACCCCATTTAGTGATACCCTGGCCAAAATTGGCATTTGAATATGTTAGTTTCAAATCTTTTAGCATGTTTTAGTATTTTTAAGCCAAATTGTGCATTTTAGGTGAAAATTAGACAAAATCCTTACTATGGGTTATCGATGGCTAGATTTAGGTGTCTATAGTTTGCCCCTATTTGGGAAGATGTTGCAAATCATAGACAAAGCAATGTCTTCTTAAAGAATGAAAAATGGCCTATATGCCAAAAATAAGATGATGATTAAAGAACAAAGCTCCAAATGGTTTTGGGAAGCCTATGATGATGTCCCCTAAAGGGATTGGCCATCACATTTATTGATAGATGGTCCCTCAAAAAGAAACAAAAATAAAGGTGGAATCAACCTGTGGTTGAGATTAATCTAAGCGAGAAAATGTATGCATGCATTGATGTAAAAAGGATGTTGATTTGCCTAAAGGTGGTTATAATTAGAAATAAAAGTTAAAATAATGATTTTCTCATAGGCAATTATAATAATTAAGAGGACCTGAATTGGCTAAAGATGATGGTACCCCAGTTAGGGCTGATTAGCAAGCATAACTCAAAGATATAGCCTAGAATACAAATTAAAAATAATTAGGTGCAAAGTGATGAAAGAGATGGATAGAGGAATAAGATTGATTAGTGTGAATGATTTAGTTGTAGCTACTAATGAGGAGATACTCATCTTGACTATAAATTATACAACTAGAATGGTCATTGGGTTGATTGATCAAGGGTGGGATGGAAGGATTTGCCAAGGTGCCAACGAGAAAATTCTATGGCTCCATAGATTGTAAACCTTCATGAAGCTAATTTTTTCTATAGAATCTGATGATAGGATTCATGATAGAACATCATGAAGACCATCCCAAAATATGCATAATGACTTACTCTTGATCCAATAAACACTTGAAAATAATGCACCAATGATAAAAACCATGATGACAATGTTGATGTATGAATATGGATAGACTCAAGAATAATGTGTGCAAGGAATCACCCAATGCATATATATAGAAAATTTTGAGGTAATAATGCTAAAATAATACAAATAGGCAAGCAAGTAAACAAACAACTTGAAATAAACAAATAAATAGAAAGCCTAAAAATAAAAGAAAAAGAAAGCATCCTAACAATGACAATGCCCCAGTAAGGTGGATCAAGGAGAACTGACTAGAATTAGATAGAAAAAATAATTTTGGATTTTAAAAATTTAATGAATGGTTTTGGAATTTTTTGGTATCTTAATTTGTTAGAGAATGAAAAGATACTTTCTCACAAATTTGGTGAGAGAGTTTGGCTTAGGTTGCTCATAAAATGGTGAGAGCATATGGAAAGGGGGACTTAGGTGACCTCAACATGAATTGAGCATGACCCACATGGTCCTAAAATGACCTCAAGTCATAGTAATTCCATCCACACAAAAGGTAGGGAAAAACCAACTAGGTCCTAACAAGTTCTCAAATCCAATAAATAGACAGTCAAATGAAAATAGTAATGGCAAGGTGATGTAGTAATACATGATAAACAAGTGTTGCCCCTAGTTTTCCCATAGCTGCTTATAACTAGGATACAAAATCATAGGTCACTGACACTAATTTTCCCATAGGTAGTTATAATTAGTAGCAAGATAGGTGAAACACTAATTTGCCCATAGGCAGTTATAATTAGGCTCACATAAAGTAACTTGATAGGATGAAAGATATCTTGTTAAATCAACTATTACACTAGTTTCATATATTATCATTGAAACATGGATTATATTGATTGTTGAAACTTGATCAAAATCCTCTCACAAAAAAGGTAGGAAGAACCAAAGTAGCTAAGATCAAAATAAGATTAGGTAGGATGACTAAAAATAGGCTTTGGCCTAGATAGGAATGGAATGATAGGATGGTATGGTCTTGCTAAGGATAATGATGGTTTTTGATAGATTGGATAAAATGGTAAGAGGATTATCCCCAAGTGATGGGTTAAATGGCTAGGTACTTTGACAAGAGCAAATGGATATGTAACAATGGTAATGGAATGGTACATGTTTTTATCTTGGGTGTTTTTTTTATTATGTTATTCCTACTGATGGGGAGATGCATGTCCTAGTCAATAAATGATACAAATAGAATACTTCATCATGTTAATTTCTAGCCCACACCTCATTAAAATAATTGCTCTATCAAGAATGGCCTATAAATTTGGTTATTGAGAATGCATTTGTGATCTTCATTATTCATTGATTATGATTCCTTTAAACATCAAAACATGGTATTTTTATAACCTCTATAAAGGAAAGTGCAACCATGGATGGTAAATAGGGACAAATAATTGATGGTGTGTTTGATTGTGAAATGGAATGGTAGATGATAATGGAAGGTATAATGGTGGGGAAACAAATGAAGATTAGGACTTTCAATCATACATAATGTTGTTGATGTCAGATTTGACATAATTTTGGTTGTGGCAGGGCTGAAGACTTGTTCTCTCAATAGGACCACCAGATTTTATTATTGTTTGATCTTGAGAGTAGCTACCATCTGATTATTATATATATTGGAAGCTATTTTGATTTTATCATCAGTAAACAATGAAGAAATTTATGCTTAGCTATTGGTACCTCAATGAGGTTTTTATCAATGAATTTATTTTGATTGTCTCATAGCGCCTAAGAGAAGGTTTCACTAATAAACATTGGCTTTTGACTTTGATTATCTTCTAGTGCTTCCAAAAAAGTTTCACTAGAATATGCTAAGTTTTGGCTTTAATTGTCCCCTAGCACCTTGCAAAGGTTTCACTAAGAGAGTGTTCTTCTACTACATGAATGTTGTCTTGGCCTCCTTGATCTTCTTCAATTGCTATGTCACCATGGATGCAATTTAATAAAGTGTGATTCTATCAGTCCCAATTGACACTTATGGGAGATGGAATGTTAATAATGTGACTATTTTGGTTGATGGTAATGGCTTGTGGAATGGTAATGAAATGGGGAGAGGCTACAAAATCATTGTAGAAGATACTAGGATAACTTATGTCAAAGCTGAATTACTCATCCTCAAAAATCATAAAATGATCATAAATGTATTAAAATTGATCTACGAGGCATGAATAACCAATGTTATAATAGCCATGAACATATTCTTCATTTGAATCTAATTCTAACTCAAGGGACTTTGAATTTGATGTTGACACTGATGTTGATTTTGATTTTGATTCTGATGCTAAATCTATTGTCAGTTCAAGAATAGAACTTGACACTAACTATGATTGTTCATTTAATGAGTACTCTATTACAATGATGTCTTGTTGAATATTTGGTATTAGATAAGTAACAACTTTTAATGGCATGATGGGCTCCATAAAGATTGGTTTGTCAAAGTGAGACTCCTCTAGGATGGGAAAAAGGTCAAGAGATAACTCCTTAGAGACTAGCTTTTCAATAAGAGGCTCTTGAAAAACAAGCACATTATCGAGTTAATGATTTGCCCAAAGGTCATTATAATCATTAAGAATTGACTCAAAAAAGACTAGTTTGTCAGAGTGAGACTCTTTGACAACTAGTATAGGATCAATAGGTGATTCATCATAGTTTGACATATCACAAATGGTTGATTCAATAGAAACATCTTAAATTGGTTAGTTCTCTTGGCCTTGGTTTCCAATGAGTTGGAAAATACCAATTCTAAACACAGCTTGGTCTTCAAAATATTGGATCAATTAAGGTTTGGTTTGGATTTTTTAATGCATGAAGAATGACTTGTGTTTGGTTAATGGTAGGGATTTGGGGAGTATGATTGGTCACATGAGCCAATGGACAATGTCTTAAGATAGTAACAATAGGGTGGTGTGGAGCATGATTGCTTGCACAAACCAAAAGATGATGTCCTAGTTTAGAAATGGTTGGGCAATAGGGAGCTTGATTTCTCACATAAACCAAAGGATGAGGTCCTAGTATAGAAATGGTTGGGCATTATGGAGCTTGGTTGATTGCACAAGCCAAAGGACTAGGTCAAGGAATGGTAATGGTATTCCTTGAGTATTATAGAGCTTGATAGCTCATATAATCCAAAAGAGGGTTAGGGGTATCCAATGATTAAATAAAAAAAGACATCATGGAACTTGATTGTTTTCACAAGCAAAAGCATCCAAGTCTTCCTCATAAACCATATCATCCTAGTTGTGAGTTGGATCATAAGTTGGTTCTTAGCTATGTTCCATGTACTAATTATTTCATAGAGGTTATGGATCTATATCTCAAACAACATTATCTATATTTGGATCTTTAAATTCCTCACAAGCCTCTTCATACCAATCTATGTCTCGAGTTGGATCATGAGCTATTTCCTGACTTTGTTCACATGAATGATCGATATAAGGTAGATAGAAATCTATCTCAAAAACCATATTAACATCATTGGGGTCTTGATAAAAGCCATAAAAGTCATTTTGTGATGTCATTCTATCATAAGTTAGATTGTAAGTGACTCCACCATAAGTGTAGTGAGACATATCTACGTAAATGACAAAAGTTCCAAAAATAAAAAGACTTAGACTTGTACAAACTTAGAAAAACTATGTCCAAAGGACAAATGGTTTAAACTTTGTCTAACTTGGTCAAAGGGGTGGAGCTGTATCTCCAATGTGGTCTGAAAGTGGAGTTGTATCTTCAAAATGGTTTATGATAAGACTTGGCATAAAATAGCCTAAAGCCAAATGTCAAATGCACAAAATTTCAAGCATCTGAATGAAAACTAACATGTCAAAGGTTTAGGTCAAAGTATTCCAAACTAGGTCTAAACTAGGAATGTAAAAAGTTGAGTTGCTAGGTCTTTTGTCTAAACATAGAGTCAAAATCTAGGCTCAAACAAATAGTCATGTTATAGGACTTTTAGCCAAATTATGTCAAAATCTAAACTTAAAATAAAGGTTCGTGTGACTTAATTTAATCTAACAAGTTTGGAAATAATTTTGACATAACCTGACACATGAAATCAAACATAAACATGATCAATTGGCATAATTCATAAGACAAAAGGCTCTTTGAGAAAAATTGTGTTCTCCCAAATAAAGGCACAAACAATGATAAGGATAGGTACTGAACAAACAAACCATAATAGTTTTCAAATTTGGGTAGTCAATTAACCATAGTTATGTAACCCAAAAGAGAAAGATCTATGTATCAACCCCGTGAATTGAGGCCTAAATAGAAATCAATCAATTTTTGGATCCAAACCTGATAAGGATAATTGAAAACTCAATGTTAAAAACTAGGATTTGACCAAATAGGCTAGACCAGATTGGATAGCATGATGGCATAAGACAAAGGTCCAAATGGTATACATGACATGATTTGAAACAAATAGTTTCTGATATAAGGTAAACTATTCTTGAAATATTTTGAATAGCCTAATGGTGTAATCATGCTCGAATGATGTGGTAAATACTATGTTTCAAAGACTCAAAGGCAAAATAGTTTGACATGATTTGGGTAGGATAACACTACCCTCTGCAGCTCAAATGACACAAACTACAATAGGTTTAGTAAAAATTTCAAGGCACAAGTGTGGTGTAATATATAAATAAATTGGCTCTGACATGGCTTATACATAAACAAAAAAGGTTTAGTCTCAAAAACATTCCAAGAAAAAAATGAAAAAAATACTCTAAGTATAACTATCCAAATCCTAGCAAGGGTATGGTAAAATGGGGTTGACTAAAAATAACAAGATTTTGATCATTCTAGGGGAGTCAATTCCATAATGACTTTCATGCCAAACAATGTAAAAGAAATGCATAGATTTTGGGTCTATATCATTTGGCTTGTTGCAAAAAGGTCTAGTCCTTTTTTCAACAACTACATCCTACTATTCACTTAGTTTAGTGTGATGTCCAAAGTGCCACTACATCTCATGTGTAACTCCAAAGGAGCCAAATGAAGTCAATGTTGGGAGATGAAACCCTAGGTCAAAGCTTCCCTGTATAACTTGCAGGAGGTGATGAAGTCCCCCTCGTAAGCCAAGATTTTAAAAAAAAAGCATGAAAATAGGAAGACTTTAGGGTCATTTTCAAGGTCACCCAAACTTTGACAAGTTTTTGGGGAGTGCTTTAGCCAACTTTCTTTCTAAGCCTTGGACTAGGTTATTTTCAATAGGAATGGCACTTTCGATTCCAAGGGTTCCCTAAAGGGGACAAATGGAAGATCATACATGCAAAATCCCTCTTTTTGCCAAACAAAAACTAACTAAACAACTATTGAAAATAAAAATTTACAAGTGTATTTGATTTTAAACCCAAATAAAGTGTTTGGTGGTGTTCATTTGACCCCTTGGTCTTAGTTTCAAACTTTGAAAACATTCACCAAAAACATCTAAATTATCTGTTAAACACCAAAACAAAGCTCCTAATCAAATTTTAATCATGTAAAAGTGATTTAAATATATTTTGAGCCAATATCTCACTTGGTCCTATTATAAAATTGTTAGCATGTCCTTTATATTTGAAGCTCTTTTGAGTTTGAAGTAACAAACTTTGAAAACATAGGTCTTGGTTCTATGTTTTTGGAAAAACACTATGACCAATGTCAGTTATGGCTAACTAGGATCTAGCTAATGTCATTTCTATTGATAGACGTTGGTTAAATAGGTAGCTGATGTCGATATTTCTACTAACATTGATTACTATGTAAATATTATTGTAACCAAAAATGACAAAATAAAGTTAGAAAATCAAATTTCAAGAGTTTTAAGAGCTCAAATAAATATTTTAAAGTTGTAAAAGAATCTCTTTCATGTGTAAGATGCATCTAGTCCCACTGGGCATGCCATTATGTGATCTAGGAATTTGACTGAAGAGAGGATGGCTAGTATGGTGGTAGTTCCAAAATGAAATAAACACACTAATAGCATAACATCTCTAGGCCTAGACACTAGGGAGACCTTAGTTAACAAAACCAAATGGCAAGCACAACTAAAAATAAATGGATCAAATACAAGAGTTCCTTCACCTTCCTTGGATGCTCCAAATGCGTTTGTAGAAGTGGTTTGCTCAGCTTGTGCTCATGAATCCCTTAGCAATGGAAGCTTGGTTACCTCCATCTCTCCTTAGCACCTTTGGCTTATGGCTTGGCTTGGTTTGGAATCAATTTGTCATGGTAACAATATCTTCTTGAATCTTTTGAAACCAATTTGGCATTATAACTTTGCATCAAAAAATCTTAGAAATGATGTTCTTGGCCTCTCTATTTATAGATTTTTGGATTTGATCAGAATCAACCTCAATTGTCTATCTCGAGATTGAGATGTGTGGTTGAGGATTAATTCAATTTTTGGAATTAAGTTTGTAGTTATCCTCATCATGAAATTAGAATAAAGGGAAATTAAGAGGCATAGAAGGCATCATGGAGGGCTTTGATGAGGCATGGACTGCATGAATCTTGATATTTGTGGCATTTATGGGCTAAGGATGTCTTCCCAAGAAATAAGGTAACTTGATGATGTAGATATTAAATATTCATTTCCAAAACAAGGTATTCAACAAGTTTCCATGGAATTCTTGATTAGGCCTTGATTTGGGTTAATTAGCTCTTAAGCATGATTAAGCACTTTATGCACAAATTACTCAAATTGATCAGAATGCCTTATTATTGGTCTTAAATTTGAGTTGATTGGAATTGGAAGTCACTATTAGATGAATTCGATGTGTATTCCCATTTATGATGTTACAAATAAAAAATAACCAAGGCACACATCTTGTGTAAGATATTTGATAGGAAGGAGCGATCCAAAGCAGATGGGTGCAAATTTGGCATTTTGAATCAGAATGATCCGATCAAAGTTAGCTAGCCCATAAATTGCATTACCTTATTTAGTGATACCTTGGCCAAAATTGGCATTTGAATATGTTAGTTTCAAATCTTTTACCATGTTTTACTATTTTTAGGCCAAATTGTGCATTTTAGGTGGAAATTAGCCAAAATCATAATTGGGGGTTATCGATGGCTAGATTTAGGTGTCTAAATTTCATCCCTTTTATATGTTTATTTAGTGAATTTCCATCACTTTTATTCAACTCTAGACTATCCATGTAATTTTAGTCTTTTGTTTTATTTTGTGTTATTGGTTACTACGCCCCTGGGCCTACACATTTTATTTTCTACCAACATCAATTATAATTTTACATCCATAAGTCTTTACATGGAGAGATGTTATTGTTACATAATAATTGAAGGAGAGAAAAAAGAGATTGAAATATAAAATTTGAAATAAATAAAATACAAAGAGTGAATTAAAAAAAGTGTGAACTTCCAAGTCTGTTCCCTATGTTGGTGAAGCATGAAACGAAAAATAGTTAACCAAGTTTATTTTCCCACTTATAAAAGAATAATAAATTTATAGTATAAGGAAGTCTTAGGGTATTTAAGGATTCAAAGTGAGAAATAACTTGAGATAATGGCTCTATAAACGTGATATAAATGGTGACAATAAAAGAGTTGTGGTGCCCTCAAGCTCAAATGGTGAACCTAACTACATTGGAAATTTTAAACCGGGATTAAAAATTTTAGTTGAGATAAAAGTATAATCAATATGCTAAACATGAAAATAATAATGGAGTATCAAAATGGCAAATAAATTGGTAAGCTCTTAGTTTTTAGTAGATTAGATTGTAATAGTATTAGGAATACAAAACTACAATGAATGAGGTGGATGCAATTTCAAATGGATAATTTCAAAGTAATATTGAAAACATAGAGTGAGGGGATATTGTAGTCTAAATGAATAATATTAATCATGATTTATAATTTGAAGATATGTGGTGGCAAATTCAATCAAATAAAAATGGTGTAGCAACTATAACCATTATTAAGTTTGGTGTTGCACACAACACATTGTCTATGGGAATACACTACATACTATTTAATCTTTGATAAATATAGCTACCTCACATTAATATGAATTTCTTAGACCATCTACTAATAGTTTTGATACAAATTAATAGATTAGGTTTGAGTATATGTCAGTGTAAGGCTAAATCCAAACACTCTATGGCTACACAACATGTAATTTACTCCTATATAGTTGGAGTAATAAAAAAGAAAGCTTATAAATTTCAAAATCTAATTGCTTTTTGGAGGTACCTAATGGCATGCTTAGAATAATAAAAATCACTTACATATATATATCAGTCTTCAACCAAACAATGGCAAAAAGAATAATCATCTTTCCATGATGAAGTTGAGTGGAGATAGTCATTAGAATGCTTTCGGTGTAGGTGGAGTAAATTCACCTACACTTTTATCAAAATGACTATTAATAGTATAAATAATGGTGGTAGTAGAATGTGAAACCATTTAGACAAACTAGAAAAAAATATTCTTCCAACACTCCCCTTTAATTTCATCTAATTAATATCAATTACTGGTTAAAGATTAAATAATGGCTATGGCCTCAAATTCACCATGAAATTATCCTTCTCAGGGATTTACATAGCTCAAACTATGGATGGCATGCTCTAAATAGAAGCTCCCCCTTCAAATTAACTCAACCTTGTTATGTTGACTATGAGATCCAATTCTCTCTCTTTCTCTAAACATATACTTAAACCCATGATATATTCATTTGGATATCTACAAAGACCCTCTTCCTAATCATTAAGACACTAATGATGAACCTTCTTCTACCACCAACAACATTAAAAGTATTATAGACAAAAATCCTAAAGAGAATGTGGTAAATGTGACTAATACGTTAAGGTTAGTTATTTTCATTGATTCTCATCCTACACACATGCACCAAACATCCCAAACATTCCATGTTATCCATGAAATGATATATATATATATATATATATATGTATGTATGTATGTATGTATATAAACTATATGACCATTAATACATCTTGATGTCTCTTTTTACCATCTCACCATGCACTTCTTATGCTTCATTCTTTATTTAATACACAATTGGTTGGATCTTTTCAAAACCTCACATGATTGATCATCAATGCATCTTCAGGATTTAATCTTGGTAATAAATTCAAAGGTGACCACTCCAAATATATTCACATCCTTTTTCAAACTAGAAAAAGATGTTGGACTATTTATCCATTAGTCTCTGATCTAGCACAACTTCCAACTAGCTATACTTACTAGGATGACTGCATCATGGGTTATTTATTGGAAATGATCTCCTCCATTTATCCAAGCTTTTGATTCCTAATATTTTTGATAATATTTGTTTTACCTTATTTATACTCTCCTTTTATAGAATTAGAAATCTTAGTGATCATTATCTGGCCTTCTATCCAACTTATAGGCTTGCACGCTATTCGAGTAAAGAAACTTGAAATCGATAAGCATCATGTAGGCCATGTTTTTTTTGGGATGTTATGTGTCAATGTGCATAGGATCATTTCCATTATGACTATTATGGAATACCAATATGGATATTTGGTTCAACTTACCATCTACAACTTCACACTCTTGAGGACACAAGACGTCCATCGACTTCATCCCAATGGTATCAAGGTTGCAACAAAACATCCTTTCTTCAATTGGGATGAAAAAAGCATTCTCATGATGCATATGGATAATCCTAAAAAATTATATTATAATTTTTTTTTCTCCCTACTACATAGTCTATTATACAACTAATTTAATCCTTGGTTATATCACTCTCAATAGAATAGTATCTTCTAGGAACAACACAATTCCCTCCAAACCTTTAGATAGAACATTGGTAGATCAAGAAGGGAGCCTTGCTTTGATATAGTGAGCACTTCTTATGATATCACTAGGTATTTTCCATGATTTTTTCCTTCTTGAGAAATTTTTATTTTAAAGACTACTCTTATTCAATGTTCTACTAGATCTTCATGATTTCACTCTTACCTACCAGGACTTTTGCACCCTAGCTTTTCTTTCTCCTTCAACTTGGAAATCAACTGCTCAAGTTTCCTCCCATAACTCTATTGGGATCTCAAATAGATATTTTGATACATCTACCTAGATCTATAGTCTCTAATACTAATTTGATAGCCTATATTGGAGGCTATGTTGAGCACAATTTTCTCCATTAGTGTCACTCAATGTTTTAGGCTAAGGAATGGATCTAGGCAATCTCCAGTATTCTAGAACCCATTATAAACATGTACCAACTACTATTGGGAGGAAAATTTAGGCCTAACTATAACATTACAAATGCAAAGATTTATATAAATTCACAAAAAATAATGGAAGATAACTTTTAGTCATAGTCAGTGATGGATGTGCACTTTTCATGATAAATAATATTATATTGACTACTTTCAGTGGTGGAGTGCTTGTTAATGGTGGAAAATAGTTGATAGCGGGATGGTGGTGGATTTTTGTGTAATGGAAAATTATTAGAATGAATTATAATATTCTAACACTCTCCTTTAATTCCTTCCACTTATTATGGGCATATTTATTTGTACACAATCCTCACAGGCTATGGCATATGAACTAAATGAATGTAGGTGATAACCTTCCACATCTTCAAATTCTATGTCGATCTACCATCAAATTTTTATTTATTTATTGAAATGACAAGGTGAAATAAGAAATGACATTGATATGAACTTAAAAATAAATATCAGCTCACAAACTAGTTATTTATGTGGAGAGCTACCTGTAGTTATCATGTCCAAAAATTCACATCAATATAATACATGTAAAAACACACATTTTTTTAAAAATACGTATATAACATATAAACTATGCAACAACAATTTCCATTGTCTAGACATGTTTATGGTATGATATACATAATATGTCGAGACAAAACTCACATGTCTACATGACATGAATGAAAGTGTCTAAACGGTTGTTGGTCACTATGTAACCATGCCAAACCCATTCATCAAATTGACCTAAAATTGAATAATTGGATCACATAATCCCTTGGTTGTGTCTAGACTAAGTGATAAATTAGAAAGGAAAGTAATCTGATAATGGTCAAGCACATAGTTAATGATCATCATTCACTTAATATTCAGATCTAAAGTTAGTAGTCTTATACATTAAGTTTATACTAATATTTTTTATATTAATCTCAAACTAAAGGTTATTAGAAAAGGAGGTTATCCTAAATTAGGGTTTGGTAAAATTATAACCCTAATCTATCCTAACACATAGACTCAATTTCCCACCTCAACATGGTAGCCTACATATTTTCTTCTTAGAATCAGGGTTAGATGTAGTTTTTCGAAAGAACTTGTGAATATTCTCTTCCATGAGACATTGTAAAGATAGGATTGAAAATTTAGTCCAATTACTTAGAAACTTACTGTACTAAAAATATTTTCATAAGTTATATATGTCTAAGAAACAAGGCTAGTCACACACTCAACAATCTCTAACACCTTGAATTATTAAGGTTTGAACACTTACCCAAGGGGACCAAGATAAGGATAACAACATTAATTTTACTACAAGGAGAAATATCAAAAATTATCACAATAAAATAACTCACATATAACATGCATATGATAGGACTCGAAAAATCTATCAATTACCATATTTTTATAAATTTCCCTATTGATGGTTGTAACTGCATTGTGAAGGGTTTATATAGCCATATACATATGTTGAATTATCTCTCATATAATTAAAAATTTATGTTTTTTTAAGATATGAAACCCTATCATCTCTAAAAATATTGAGGAAGGAGCTCATAATACACACTATTTTCACAAATGTGTGTTATTAGAAGGGACAGATGAACCCTAAATTAAACCCAGTTTCCTATTTGAAATTTCAATATTTTATAAAAATATTTAATATTATGTAATATACATAAACTTCTATTGTAATAATAATTCCTTTATTCATAGTATTTATGACATGAATTTTACATTATAAGACCATAGTTAATCTCTATGTAGATCATTGTATAGTAATTAACACTGCAAGTATTTTATACAAGCTAGTTGTGAGAGAATTGACTTGATAATAGTTTCATATAGTTATAGATATATTTAATAACTTAATGTCTTCTAAAACTCTATAAACACATTTTGTTAAATAAAGTTAAAAAAATTACTTAGTACTTATGCAATATGTTTTATCTTGTAAGTTCTCTTTCATATTTTTTACAATTGACGAGGTTCAAGGCTCAACATGTGATATGATTAAATAATTTTGGAAAATATATAGGGAGAGTAAATACCCTTTTTTAGGGTCATTATATGTCATTCAATAAGATACATTTAGAAAGGGTAGAATAATTATTACATAAATTGTAAAGTAGACATATTAATGAGAAGATAACACCTATCAAATAATACTTTTAGATGTATTTCACCTTCAATTCATCAAATATTTTAAATTTTTAATAAAGGAACAATTGAATTATAATAATAATAATATTCATATTTATCACATAATTTATCAAGTGCACACTTCAATTTATTTTCCCTATAATCACTTGTGGAGAGTTTAGGATCCATTTACAGGCTCTATAGTTCATGATGTAATCATGTTTATAATATAAATGAGAGTCTACATGTTTATCCTTTCAATTCTTTCTTAACAATATAACCACCTAATTTATGTCATTATATTTGAGTAATCAATGCATATTTGGACATTCACTATTGCCAAATTAAAAAATTTAGTAGTTTAGCTTTCCATTCAAAGTGAAAAATATTTGTGTACTAATAACCAATCATATAACCCAAATTTACACATTAATTAACAATATTATGAGTTTATAATGCACTATATTACAAACCTTTTATATATATATTGAGACTAAACACACACACACGCACGCATGCACGCACACACACACGCACGCGCTCACACACACACACACACACACACACAAACACACACACACACACACACACACACACACACACACACACACACACACACACACACACACACACACACACACACACACATTCATATCTTCTTCATTCTTAGTGATCTAAATTTTAAGACAATGAAGAATCACTTTAATGTTGGCTCATAATAAATGATTTTTTGTACAGAGGGATAAGTTTCATATCATTAGAAAGTATAAAATTGGAATAAAAATAAATATAAACTTGTTGGAGAGTTTTCAATGATGCCATAGAGGTTTATAACTGAGTGGATGAAGTATATTGATAGTCTAAATGCCAATGACAATGTGTGCAGTATGATTGTCCTAGTATGCTTGAAGTAGGCCTAGTTGATATTATATTTTGGCATGGTTAAGGATGTTTAGGGATGAGTATGGTGCTTTGAGTCTATAAAATGGGTCATATAAAAAGTTAATTATGATTGGATATGTTGTGTAATTTCATGTTATTCATTTAGTTCTACATTATGTTCATCTAGGCATAGTTGGTTTTGTGGAAGAAAAACCTAAGTAGGTATATTGATGACATTTTATTTCACACATGTGAAGGTTCTAGGAGAATATTGATATATGGATGGATTACCATATGAAATGTGATCATGTGGTTCAAATGTAAGTTCATATTATTTAGTGTAGAAAACGTTATTAAGGTTCAATGTTGGCTTTCCAAGTAGATTACAAAGGTTCCCATACTTGGCCAAACTATAATTGCATGTCATATAAACATATATGAACCATTAAGTTTGTGTATTTATTTTAAGTATGAAGAAAGTAATTAATGGTGAAAGGATTACATGAAGATGTTTTTTATAGTGCCAAAAAGCTACCCTAAAAATGTGGTGACTTGAAGTGTTGTCTTGCTCAAGTTATAAAGCTTCAAAGTTGCTCTTGTAGACTGTGATGGGTCAAATATGATCAAGTTTAACCACATCAAAGACTAAGGTCATTGGTTAGTAGATATAAAAATGAACACTTAATCATATATATTGAGATAAATGGTGTATATGAATTCAATATTTAAAAGGTTACACACATAGGTGACAAGTGTCACATGCTCACTTGTCTGATAGAAAATCAATTTTGAGTGGCATTTCATATTGATAGAGATCAATAATTCGGGATGAGTCAAAAATTCAACAACGCACTCAAGAATACAAAGTGGTATAATCACATGGACTATCAATAAATTTATTAGAAGGCACATGAGGTGACAAGTTTTGTAATCTCAAGATTTATGAGCAGATCTAATGGTGAGCATTGCAAGGTAAGGACCAGGTTGACCCACAGAGATTGACGGTATGCATTTGGTCAATATTGCAAGAGTGGATAAGATGTGGTCAACATGTTTGAAGTCTAATTATATAGCATAGTTAAATATCAAAAAATATTGAATATGTGTATTTAATCTAAGATGTGAGGACATGAGATCTTTACATAGTGTTTGAAGTTTAACCATTAGTCAATGACTATTGAAATTCAAATATTCAAATTTATGAGGGAAGACTAGTATGTAATTTTTGAGCCATAAGTTTTGATCTATTTTGAATTTGATATTACTATAAAATTAAAGATTGTAGAGGAATTCAAGGTGCATCCATAAATATGCATTTGAATGTATAATTATTTATAAAGTCAAATTTATTAAGCTTTAAATTTGACTATGTGTTCATTCATGCTCTACAAGTAACCCGAGAAGGGTAATTGAGTTGTTCTTGATGATATTTTGATGTTTCAAGATGAGATAGATATATAATATTATTTTATACTCCATTATAACCATATATAAGTATTTTATATGTTTTATCAATCCATTTTCAATATGAACAAATGCTTAGAAGGTGACTATGCATTCATTCATGGTGATTATGTGCATATACTGTTGTTTGATAAAATTGATCCTTAGCAAAAAGGTGTTGTGATGGTTGTTATCACTTAAGGAGGACCTATAGAATGTGTGGCATGGATCCATATATTTTTAAAATGGTTTTTTTCTAATTTTGCTCATAGAAGTGTCAAAGAGGTAAATGGGTCTCCGTAAGATCTAAAAGGACAATTAAGCCTATTTGAAAGAGGGTACTACTTAAAGGTGACCCATTAATATGCCTTAAGGGTGAAGTAATGTGTTATGGGTGAAAAGGAATGTTTTGATCATCAACATAGTGAAGACTCTATAAAATTTGAATCTAAATGTGATGGTTTCTAGGCTTGTATAAGTGACATGTGAGAAGAGGTGGTTGTGAAAATTATGTAGTGAATGTGCCCAATGGATGGGTTGTAGAGTATAAAAGGTTGATGACTATGTGTATGACCTATAGGTCATATTTTTGATGCCAAATATATCTCCCTTATAAGTTTGAATATTAAGGATGAGAGAATAGGTCTATAGTGACCCAAAATGTGGTTTTAGATGTGTAATATAATTAGGTATCTTTATGTGCATTTGATGTTCTATTAAATCATACACCAGTGTAGCTATGTTTCAAATCCAATTATATGCGTTTGATTTTCTTCCAATAATTTGTCAAGTCATTTGTTGCTTGATGGGATGCCTTGAAGTGATGTGTTTATATGATATTGGTCAAATTTCATCAAAGATATTAATACATTCTCTTCTAGTTAATATTTAAATTTTGCACAGTCCTTTAAAAACCCATTCTTCAACTATCACTCTGAAACTTAATGTAAACTCCAAAAGGATTCCAATATATATAGAGGTTGAGCATGAATAATATCCTAATTGTTCTCTCTTGTGTATCATAGGTTATTACTAATTGGAATTAATATATTCATTTTAATTATTTTTTATTATCTCATAAATTTATCAATATGTACATTGTGGGTAGCATTAAATGTCTTGCTCACCATGCCTAAGCCAAATATAAATATACATATTTTCTCCAAAATATAAAACTTCTAACACAACAATAAATTTTTTGATAGTATACATTGAATTGATTAGAGGAGTAAAAGAATGAATGGTAAGAATTTCAAATTTGTAGGTGGGCAGGAAGTCTCTCATAAGGAGAGTGATGGGGAATATCATAATGAATTAGATGGATTAAGTGAAGGAAAATCCCTATGTGATGGATTCCTTCACCAATTACATGGATTGACTATTATTTGGGGTTTGGGGGATGTATAGTAATTAGAATCACCTCTTTTCCTCTATAATTTTAAGTCTCTTTCTTGTTATTTAGACTTTCTTGCGGGTATGACTCTAAGAGATCCTATATTTGACAAATTATGGATCTTCTTACTAAAAAGACACCTTCTACCAAACCTATCAATGGTTTTGGTTAGGGAAACAAGTTAAAGAATTTTTTTTACTACTTTAAACACCCTTAATCTAGATAAAATCAATTGCCTTGGAGGATATTGGTGGTGCAGGCTATCTTGGTCTGTTGTATCAAACTTTGTGTTTGATTTGGGAACTTACTTTAGTAAGATAATGGTTGTTACCCTATTCCCTAAAATTTTTAAATATTATCTTTAGCCAAAGATTCAGTTTCATTTTAGTCTTCCTAGGCATTTATTGAAATGGTTATCTATTGAAGGATTTAAGTTACAATTTAAATCTCTTGTTAATGTTACATCTATTATTTCTAAGTTTTCTTTCCTCTTGGTCTGGGGGAAGAATGGTTGTGATTCAATCTTTGAGTTTGGTTTTGGAAAGGGATTAGATTTATACATCACTCAGGTGAGGATTTTTCCCAAGTTAAGGACTATTCTAAAAAAATTGAATTTTTGGGAATGGATAGGGGGTCATCCTTCCTTCAAGACACGTCATGGTTTGAACCTTTCTTAGAATCTTTCATTAGATTCTCAGAAACCTGAAGGATGGATGTGATATAGTTCTAGAGTGGAAAATACAATATTTGGATTTGGGTGAAAGGGAGAGACAAAACCATAATAGTAAGTCTTTTTCATGTTCAAGTTTTTGGGATCTTGTAAAGATCTCTAGATTTTTTAGTATGTTTATTCTTTTTGGGATTCTAGTCTCACCTATGGTTTTTCCTAGCCATTATTCTACTGGACATTATTTTTCTAGTTTGATATGATATATTTTGCTTTTTAGAACCATACTATGGTGATGTGTTTGGGGGATCATTTATTACCCTTGTGGTTAACATTAGAGACCTAGGCCTCCAATTTTGTCTAGGATAGATCCGGACCCAAAAAAATTATAGCATGTTCTAATTGGAGGTCCTATTTTAGACCTTTGTAGTTATCTTGGTTATTTCACTTTACTTTTAGTAGTGCTCCATTCAAATTAGATCACCTCAGGGACCTAAAAAGGTTTTTCTCTCTTCATCATTCCTAAAGACTTGAACCTCCAATTATGTCTAGGGTGGTTCCCTATCTAGTCAAATCGGTCTACTAAATTTTTACGTCCCTATTAGTCCTCTTGATCCATGGGCCTCTTCCTCCATTAACCTAGGATAGTTTTTGGTCTAGTTATAAATAGATCCAATTAAAACTATGGATTGTTGGGTTCCCTTGGGGATTCGAAAGGATATTGTAGAGACTAGGCCTCATGCTCCTTTAGTCCAAAATGGTTGTTGGTCCATTTCAAATCAATAGTTTCCTATTCTAGGAAAAATTGGTTGGTGATACTTACATTGTGTTACCTTGTTTATATTTATCCTTTTGCCTTTTACATATGGTAGTTATGTCAGGGTCTGGGTCCTTTGGGGACCTTGAATGTTTTTTGGAGACCTAAACCTCCTTCTATGTCCATACTAGTTCTTGATCTAACCAAAGCTAATGTATGGGTCCCATGGGGACTCTAAAGGTTTTATTTGAGACCAAAGCCTCTTGTTTCATTAGTCTAAGTTGGTTTTTGGTCTAGCTAAAAATAGTTAGTTATTGCACTAGTCAAATATAGTAGTGGTTCCTTCTCTATCTAGTTTTTGATTCATCTAAAACTAATTGGTGCTCACTCTAGGTAAAAGTGATTGTTGTACTTTCTACCTTGGTTCTTATTTTGGTTAGGACCTTTATTCTCTCTTATTTTTTGTTTCCTTTCTTGGTAGGGTGTTTTTCATCTTCCTGGGTAGTTGCATCTTCTTGTATCTTATGTTTGTTAGGAGGAGACCTAGACCTCTTGATGTGTCCAAACTAGATTCCACACTAGTCAAGTGGGTTTACCATAATTTGAACAAAACAATAATATTTTTGGCAATATAAAAATAGGAAAAACTAATCATACTTAATTTGATATGCATAAGGACTTATGTTAGGTAAGATGTCCTAAAGAATATAACTACAATTTATATTCCCAAATTTATTTCTTAAAAAAATAAAACTAATTAAATTCCACTATAAAAATCAATGAAACTTTACTCTAATAATGACAACATACATGCAAACTCTTACACAAGCCATTTCCAATTGCAACAACAATTAATATTTAAATCAAAGTAATCATGTAGCTCGATAAAATGATTTTCATAAAATTGTAAACTAGTTATTATGATGGAAAAGAAGATGTGTCCAAAAATAACTCTAATCTTGTTTTGCATAAATGTTTTGTTTGTCTTCTTCCCCTAAAATAGATTTATGTTGTATCCATATCAACTAGAAGAAAACCTCTTCTTATCTATTTTCCTTATGTAGGATTGGATTCATTAGTATTACATAAAAAGAGAAGAAGGCATAGAAAATAAATGGGTTTTTTTGGTAAATTAACTTTAATTCTTCTAATAGATAAAACTAATATTTCATCCCTTCAAGCTCCCATGAAAATTTCACTCAGAGGACCTCCTTACCTATTCATCCTATCCTAGATACTTCTCCTAAAGAAGGTCTCTTAGGTGGTTGCCCAAAGTTCTATTCCTTTTCCTCTCCCACCCCTAGTCCTATTTTTCTAGAGTATTTTTCAGATGTGGTGGTAGGGGGTCCTGAGACTTGTTGGGTATATGTCATTGACAATAATTTTATTAACTCATTCTACCACTACACTAAATTTTGTAAATATTATATCCCCTTGGTCTTTAATTCTATGGCCCCTCTTCTGGTGTATGGATCCCAATTATCTTCTTTGGCCTCTATAATGGATCTTCTATTAGGTGAAGTTTAAATTCAGGTTGCCACATTAGTTCTTGAGTTTTAATCCCTAACCCTCCTCTACATGAGTTTGAATTTAATATTGATAGAAAATATCTAATTTAGAAATGTGTGAGATCATTCATTTATCCTTTAGATCTCTCATCTTGGGTCTCTAAGGAATGATGTTTCATCACTCTTTCTTTCTCCTTACCGTGTGTTGGTTTCTTCTTACGAGAATTTCAGAGCCTAGTTAATAGAGATTTTGTTTAGAACTCTAGTCCATGGTTCTTCAATCATTATGGAATTTTATTTTTACCTTATAACCCTTTCTTTTCATTGAATCTAATTCAGCTCAATGTCATTCTAATGTGTCTTTGGCTCTATTTTCTCCTTCTGGTGATGAGGAATGAGAGCTTCATTAAAATCCTTATGGACAAAATTGGATCTTTCATGAAGATTGATGCTACCTCTTAGTGCCTCAACTCAATTTTTTTTTGTGATAACATTTATCTCTTAAAGATGATCTCCCTTTTAGTTAATTCTCTCTCCTCATATGCCTCATGGAATCAACATCTCAATTATGAAGGCCTTCCTTTTCATTTCTTCCATCATCACCTCCTTAGCCATTATATTTCTAGGTGTCCCTATAAGTATCATAAATGTACTCATCAATTTTGTAAGAGGAAATAAGGGGAACTTGACCCAAATTTCAAGTGGCATAATCATGATAAATTATACCATTCCCCTTTCTCTCACTTTATTGAGAAGATAGGTGTTATTGAGGGATGTCTTAGGCCTTCACTCCTTACCTCCCATCCCCTATCCCCTCATATTGATGAGGTACCCCCCTCCCCACCCCAGACCATTCCCTTTGCATAAGGCCCATTTAAAGAGGCTCTAACCTCTTGGTTAACCCATTCTCAAGGGGATCCTTCTTAGGCTCCCCCCACTAGGAATTATAAGGATCATGCCAATATTAGTTCCTCTTCAAAGAAAAAAGGATGTAGATCAGAGGCATAATTACTAAGGGTATAAGCATACTCTCTTATTTTTAATGGTTCTTAATGGACCCTAGAAGATATCCTTTCTACACATGGGCAATGAGCAGTTCTAACTTGTGGTTAAGCCCCTTTGGTGGGTGGTTGGCTAGTCTTGGATTTGGGTGATGAATTATTTTGTTCCTATTTTTCAAGCATTTTGATGAATCTTTACTTGTTTTTATGTTTTTTGCTAAGGTTTAGCTAGATACTTATGGCTTAAGATTTTTTTATCTTCTTTTGTTCTTCCATTCTTTCAGTTTCCCTTAGTTTCTTATGCCTCCTCTCTTTTAGTGTACTCCTCCTTGGGAGGTGGTGTCATTTGTGTTTGTTATTTTTCCTTTTTCTTTCTCTTTTGTTGTAGGAGATGGGCCCATAGTTATGTCACATGCTAGTACATACTTCCATTCAAAATCATTTTACCCTATCAAATAAAAAATCTATTTCAAAGAAGATATTGGCTTGTACATTATAGGATGAGAACAAGAATGAAGTAAATATTTATAAATTTTCTTTGTGATAGATTGAATTTAAAGTGAAATAATAGTAGTGAAATGAATCATAACCATTTTATTTCTAGATAAAAGGCTTATACAATTATAAAATGGCATGTTTCCCTTTCTTTCCTTATTATCATGACCATCTTCTCTAAAATAAAGCATCTTATAACTAATAATTCTTCTACCAACCAACATTCATTTCATTTTATTGAATTTCCCTACCAAGGTGAGCATATATTTATTATAAAGTGTTCCCCCTTCTTAACATAATGACATCCTATAAAATACTATGCTTCAATCACAACATTGAATTTATATTTAATATTTATTAATCTATTGAGGAATTTTAGAGGGTTAAAAACTAGTTTTCAAACTTTTCTAACCCTATCTCTTAATAAATAATTATTTTTTAATTTTTTTTCTTTTAATTAAGTATTAAAAAATGTTAGAAGTGTAATGTTGACTAACACAACCATTAACCATATTTATAATGTAAATTGAGGCCTAAATTGATTTTTGTGTAAGAATTGAGGTAAGGTTTAAGGTAAACCATAAAAATTTGACAATATGGTCACAGACACACAGACACAGACACACACACACACACACACACACACACACACACAAACTAATGTTTATTTATCCATAATGAATTAAATTATAATTTAAAAGTCAAAAATGAATGGAAAATCATCATCAAAATTTTTAATAAAGGTAGAATTGACCACATAAAGATAACATCTTTTATACATTGTTAAAGACTAACTTCCATCTTCACTGCTGAGTGAGTATAAGTAGCCACACTCTAACTATTAAAATGTGAAAATTATAATATATAATGAATTTTGAATGTATTATGGTTATATTTATTAACTAGACATGAGATACCTAAAGACACTACTTATGATGGCTAACAAGGTTATATGAGAAAAACACATGCATAAGGAAATCATAGAATGTGACAAATGTAGACAACATACTAAGACCAACAAAAGGTAAAAATGATACATGATGGATGATACATTCTCCCCCTTTTCAATAATAACCATACATGATGGAGAAACTATAATGAATAATAGAAAGGAAAACATTTGATCTGAAACCATTTTGAAAGACCATCTGAACTGACTAATACCCATAATTCTACCATAAATTTTTGAAACCCAAATAATATCTAATATGAACATGAAAATATAAATGCCACTCTAATATAAATCATACTAATAAAAAGGATGAGTGTCTTTCCATGTTAAAAGGACATCGTATAAAGATAAGTTGCATTCCTACACTTTTCATAAGGTCAGCTAAAGAAAATTTTAAAAAGGATTCACAATATAATCTAAAATGAAATATCATTTCAAATGGAGTTGATTTTGTTGGTGTAGTGATTTTTCCCATTGGGTTTTGGCTACATGGACTTATGGTCATTCTATGTCAATTAAGCTTCCTTAGGTTAGTTATAAAAGGGTCACATAGGCTAATTATATTTTAACGTAATTATCTGATTAGGAAAATTAGAGGCTTCCTCATATTGCCCTAATTTTCCCTATATGTATCCCACTTTTCCTTTTTAGAAGGTAAGATAGGTTAATGGGATTTTATGTAAGTAGGTCATATTTTTGAGATATTGTTGTGTGAAGACAAGCTTCTTCCTCCTTTACAATTTATCTATGATTTCATTACTCCATACATAGATTTGCTCAATCTTCTATGTAAGGATTCAAAATTGTGGCCAATTCAACATGGTATCAGAGCCATTTTTGTCAGTATTGCAACAATGTTTATGGTGAAATTTTAATACGTTAGATTTTTAACATAAAGAAGGGTTTAGTGGGATTCCTTAGATAATTCATGTAAAACTTTCTATTAGAGCTTCATATCTCAAAAAAATACTATGTCATTGGTTTTAAAAGGTGTCAAAAACCTTAGATCGACTATAAACATGACCTAGTTCTAGAATAATAAAAAATTTCCTCTTTTTTGGCATCCCAAAGCCCCATTTTTTATTTTCTATAAAAATCCATACTTCATGTGTTTTTGTGCAAATACTTCTTCTAGGCTTTCTTCTTTAGGTCAAAATCTCAAATGGGTCTCTTGCAAAATTTTTGTTATTGAAGTACTTTTGACATTTTTAGCTTGCTTTAATTTATGTGTTGTCATGCCTCTATGTTACTTAGATATATAGATGGTCATTACTTCAAATATATAGTAGATCTACTTTATTTTTCATGCATTAGAGAGTTTTCTGACCAATCCATAATTTTAGAGGGTTGTTACCTAGCTAGTAGAGCAAATCAGACTTTCAATGATGAGTAACTTCACTTTTCTAAGTTGAGTTATTTGATAAGTCTACTTACTTACTTGTAAACCAAATTGGACTTATGGAGTTACTTTATTTGTAAATCCATGAAGTTAAGTAAATTAGGTCTAAAAACCTAGTTTTGTCTATTACATACCAACTTGGACTTGTGGAGTTGTTTTACTTGCAAATATATAAAGTTAAGCAAAGCAGGTCCAAAAATATGGTTTACACTACTACATACCAACTCAAACTTGTGGAGTTACTTTAATTAAAAATCCAAGAAGTTAAGTAAAGTAGGTCCAAAAACCTAGTTTAATATAATGCAACTAACTTAGGTTTTCAAAGGATCATTACTACCTTACTCAGGTTTTCAAAGGGCCATTACTACTCAGAGTTGGAAGCAAACCAATCTCAAAACTATGGATTACTCTTTTGAGACCGATTTGAACTTTTGAAGGGTCATTACTATCTTACTCAGGTTTACTAGGTAACTTTACTTTAATTTTTTTCCATTTTTATCTTTTTTAGTAAAAAATCACAAGTTTGGAAAAAATAATTCTATTTTTGGAAAGGATCTAGGAATGTGTAGAAGTAATAACTTGTAAGTTTGATAACTTTCAATTCATAGCTCTATTTTGGGTGTTGTATTTTTTGAAAGTGCATATTTTTTCAAGATCTAAGAATTGGTGATATTTTTTAAGACATTTATAATATCCATTTTATTCATGGTATAATGGCTTAAAACTTAGTGTACCTTCCTTGGATGCATTATCAGTTGTGCCTGTCATCTCTTTCATACTCTCTCACACTAATTTCTCATAGACACATTATTTGTGGTTTTTGACATATAATATTGAGTATGTGTTGCATTATAACCTAAAAGGGGTTTTGTTGATAGTTCAAGGGGTACTTGTACTATGTGTAATCTATTCTTTGCTTTCATCTTAATTTTGTAAATTATCTCAATTTAATTTTCACTAATGGATCTAAACATTGGACCACTAATACCACTTAAATATCTCGACTAGAAGTCTAAAATTTAGCTCACCTTAAGAGGTAAAGGACTCTATCAAATCACTATGGGTGAGGAAACTGAGCCATCTATAAATGTATAAAATGTTAAGTGATACAACATATGTGAGAGGCCTATGGGTTCTTATGATTTTAAATTTATTTTGACCTCTTATTTCATGTTGAATCCAAAAAATCTCCCAATGAAGTCTGGATCATCCCATACAATATTTTTGGAGTGCAAAACATCATAAGGGGTCATTAACTAGAGAATGAGCTCATCACATTGATCTTAGGTGACTATGACACCCTACAAGACATTCTTTAAAAAATTTAAGTCACTGAGATTGGAGTTAAGATAATGTGGCATTGAGAAAATGGATGACCAATTGATTCTATCCATGCTTTCAAAATTGGGTCATGACTATTTAGTTTTTGTCTCTACATTTCATACTACCAAATTTTCACTTAGATCTACTTAGAAAATGCCATCATTTGATGAGTTTGTTGTTGATCTAACTTGGAAGTAAGATAGTTTTGTTCAAATGGGTGCACTAAAGTCTTCAAAATCACATGTCTTGATTATTAATCAGGATAAGAAGAAGCCTTCTAATAGTGGCAAATAGGAGAAGAAATAGTCTAAACCAAATCACGAGCACAAGAAGAATCAAAAATAAAATGTCAAGATTAAGGAATTGTTAAATGAGTCCTCATAAGGTGAGAAACCTAATAATGAGAAACTCAAATGCATCTTTTGCAAGAAACTTGGGCATGATGAAACTTAGTGCATGAAAAGGAAGATTGACACCTTGACTAAGATGCTTGAGAAGAATAACATCAATGTTCTTAAATAATCAACTCAAAAAGCATCCACATAATATTTTTCAAAGGTTAAAGATATTAAAATATATAAAAATAAGGGCAAGGTACTTGTTGCAATAGCTTCTCTACCTTTGACTTGGGTTATTGACTTGAGTACTTCCTATCACATAACCTCCTTAGAGGATCTATTTTCAAAAGTAGATCCATGTTATATGTCTTTAATTCTCATGGGTAATGATACTTTGGTAGAATTTAGTGGTAAAGGATTAGTTAAAGTAAGTGATGGGACCTTCAATGATGTTCTATGTGTTCCTTCACTATCCACCAGTCTTTTGTTAGTGTATGAAATCACTCACATAGATACAAGGAAGCAATTTAAGTTCACACCTAATTTAGTGATTATCAAGGAGTTGCATAGTGATACTATAGTGGCTTATGGGAAGGCCAATAATTAGTCTAGGCTATATACCTTCTCACAATTTTCCCTAGATCAACCCTCATCTATATTGTTTACTCATACAAATTGAGTGAGTAGACTATGGCATGAATGGTTTTTCCATTTAAACTACCATTACCTAGAGCAACCCAGTCATTAGGACATGGTTTCAAGGTTTCTTAATGTTAAATTCTCAGATGGCCTATGTAATGTCTATATTCTTGGAAATCATCTAGAAGATAAATATAACAAGGGAAAAGTAAGGAGAGCCAAATAGAAGTTGGAAATTGTCCACAATGATATAGCAGGTTCATTTATAAAACCTTCATTCAACATGACTAGATACATAATCACATTCATTGATGACTTTTCAAGGTACACCTGGGTTTTTTTTCTCAACAAAAAGTTTGAGGTATTTGATCACTTTAAGGACTCTAAGGAACTTATGAAGTAGTCAGATTGTTACATCAAAATATTAAGGACTAACAATGGTGGTGACTATCTCAACACGTTTAATTAGTTTTTCACATCATAGGAGATTTAGATGTAACACATAGTTCCATAAATTCCTCAACATAATGGTGTGGCTAAATGTAAGAACCATTCCTTGAAGCAAATGGCCAACTATATGCTTTAATTAAAGTCTCTTACTCCTCAGTTTTGGGACAAAGTAATCAATTGTGCATTCTACATCTAGAACCATGTTCCACAAAAATCCTTAAAAGGAATCACTCCTTTTGAATCCTAGGATGGTCACAAACCCACAGTGGATCACTTTCAAGTGTCTGGATCACTAGTAATGGCTCATATTCCTAAGAAGAAATGAAAGTAAATGGACCCTCAGAGTTAGTCTTGTATATTCTTGGGGTATGTAGAGATTACTGAGGGATACAAGCTCATACATCCTAAAACTCATGAGTTTTTTTATAGAAAAGAGTGTCAAGTTTCATGAGGGCTCACTTGAAATCATTACTGTCAATCTAAACTCTTCAAAAGTCTCATTAGACATTGATTCCACCTTAGATAGTGACTTGGATCCACCTCAAAATCCTCTTGATGATCAAGATGACTCTTCTTCTTATTCAAGTTCAAGTGATGAGAGAAGTGACAAGGATTATCATCTTCCATCTGACACTCACACTTTTGATGATAATGACTCACCTCTTGATTCTCCAATCTCATAAAATTATAGTCCCACTTGGGCCAAATAAACACTTCAAAGTGTTAGGAAATGGGTTGGAAATACATCAGATATAAGCTAGACATGTTCATAATTTTAGGGGACTTCACATGCCTAATTAGCCATTGCCTTTGAACTAGAAACCTTTCATGAGGAATCTGGCACTCTAGAATGGGATTCTACTATGAAAGATTATAGTTCCTTAATCAGGAACAAAGCATGGAACTTGGTCCCTCTTCCTACAAGAAGAAAATTAGTCCATTGCAAATGGGTTTATCATACTAAGTATGGTGAAAATGGGTTTGTTAATAATTTATAAATCTCATCTAGTTACAAAGGGATTTTTTCAATGCCTGACATAGACTACACTAAGACATTTACTCCTATAGCCAAAATGACATCTATTAGACTCACTCTATCCATCACAGCCATACATCAGTGGATGCTTACAAATGGATGTCAAGAGTGCTTTTATACATGGTGACTATAGACACCTAAATTTGGCCACCATGACCTCTAATCAAGATTTTATCCAATTTCCACCCAAAATGCACAATTTGGCTTAAAAACATTAAAATATATGAAACTAACATATTTAAGTGCTGATTTTGGCAAGGGTATCCCTAAACGGGGTAATGCAATTTATGGGCTAACTTTGATCAAATCATTTTGAGTCAAAATGTTAATTTTAAACTTGGGTGCTCTAGATTGCTCATTCCTATCAAATATCTTGCACAAGATGCATGCCTTTGTTATTTTTTGTTGATAACATACTAAATGGGATAGCATATCTAATGCATCTGACATTGACTTCCAATTCCAATCTAGTCAAATTTTAGATAATAACAAGGCATTCTGATCAATTTGGGTAATTTGTGAACAAAGTGCTTAATTATGATTAAGAGATAATTAATCCAAGTTAGATCATAATAAAAAAATCCATGAAAACTTGTTGAATACTTATTTTTGGAAATGAATATTGAATATCTACATCATCAGGTGACCTCATTTATTGGGAAGACATCCCTAGGCCATAAATGCCACAAATATCATGATTCATGCGTCCCATGCCTCATCAAAGCTCTCCATGCCTCTTAATTATCATATATCCCAAATATTTATAATCCTATTTATTAATTTTAATTCAAAAATTGGATTAATCTTTAGCCACACATCTCAATCCTGAGATGGAAAGTTTAGGTTGAATTCTGATCAATCTCAAAAATCTATAAATAGGAGGCCTTACCACATCATTTATAAGACATGATTATGCAAATTTATAATGAAAAATTGATTACAAAAATTTATGTAACTAGTGTTATCATGCTAAATTGATTCCAAGCCAAGCTAAGCCACAAGCCAAAGGTGCCAAAGAGAGATGGAGGTAGCCAATCCTCCACTGCCAAGGACTTCATGAGCACAATTTGAGAAAGCCACTATAACAAGTATTTTGAGCATGGAAGGGAGGTAAAAGAGGGTTGATTTTGCATTTTAGTTGTGTGTTTTATTCATTTTTTTTAACTAATCTCTCTTTAGTGTCTAGGCCTAGAGATGTTATGCTAGTTAGTATGTTTCTTTCATTTTATTTTCATTTTGAAACTAACACCATACTAACCATCCTCTCTTGAGTCAAATTCCTAGTTGACATAATAGCATGCTCGATGGGATTCAATACATCCCACACATGAATAAAATCATGCTAAAACTTTTAAAATCTTCATTTGGATCATTAAAACTCTGGCAATTTGATTTTCTAACTTTGTTTTTTGCCATTTTTATTTGTCATGGGTTTACATAGTAACCGATGTCAGTTAGTAAAACCATCATCAACTGACATATCATCATATTCATTGTTGGTATAATTGATATCTATTAAATAACCATCATTGGTTAATAAGTGTAACTAACGTTAGTCACTCTATTTTTCTTAAAACACAAACTTGAGAGCTCTTTTTTTGAAGTTCATTATTTCAAACCCAAAATAGCTTCAAGGCTAAAGGACATGTTAATGTTTTATTGTAGGACCAAGCTTGAAATTTGCTAAGAACATGTTTAGATCACCTTTATCATGCTTAAAAATAAGTTAGGAACATTATTTTGGTGCTTAAAGTAACATTTAAGGTGCTTAAATAAGTGTTTTTAGCATTAGTTTTCAAAGATACAACTAAAACCAAGGGGTCAAATGAACACCACCTCATTTTCAATTTGGGCTTTAAAATGAACTCACTTTTCCAAGCTTTTTGTATTTACTTAGTTGTTTAAATTATATTTATGTTTGGAAAAAAGAGGGATGTCATATGTATGCTCTTCCCTTTGTCCCTTTTAGGTAACCCTTGGAATCAAAAGCACCATTCCTATTGTAAATAGCCTAGTCCAAGGCTTATAAATAAATTCATATAAAGTACTCCCCAAAAACCCATCAAAGTTTGGGTGACCTTAAAAATGAACCTAAAGTCTTTCTATTTCATGTTTTCTTAATTTTTATGCAAACTTGGCTGGCAAGGGGGACTTCATCACCTCCCATGAGTTATTTAGGGAAGCTTTAATCTAGGGTTTCATCTCCTAACATTGATTTCACTTACTCCTTTGGAGTTACACATGGGACGTATATGCATTTGGACATCACACGACACTGAGATAACAACAGGATGTAGTGGTTGTAAAAAGGACTAGGCCTTTTTACAACTAGCCAATGTCATGGTCACCCAATTTATGTTCTTATCTTTTGCATCATTTTATGTGAAATTAATTGGGCAATTGATTCCCCTAGAAACATTTGAAATATTTATAGTTTATTCAACCCCACATTGCCATACCCTTATTAGGATTTGGACAATTATACTTAGTGTATTTTGGTCATTTATCTTACTTGGTATTTTTGAGACTAGATTTTTTTGTGTGTGTAAACCATGTCTAAACCCCTTTGTTTATATCTCACTCTTTTGTCTAAATAGGCATTATACTATCCATTTTATACCACACTTATGCCTTGAAATTTTTGTTAAACTTGATTTGAGTTGAGGAGGGTAGCATTATGATACCTAAAACATGTTAAAACCATTTTGACTTTGAGTCTTTTAAAGCATAACATAGATCACATCATTTGAGCATGCTTACACCATTAGGCTACTAATTTTTTTTCAAGACTTATTTCATCTTGTGCCAAAAACCATTTGTTTCACACCATGTCACATCAGTCATTTGAACCTCATTTATGTGCCATCATGATGTCTAATTTTGTCTAGCTTATTTGTTCAAATCTTAGTTTTCAACATTGATTTTTTAATTAGCCTTGTCAAGTTTGGATCCAAACATTGATTGATTTCTATTTAAGCCTCAATTCATGGGGATGATACATAGGTCTTTCTCTTTTGGGTCGCATAACTTGGGATAATAGATTACCCAAATTTGAAAACTATTGATGGTTTTTTTTGTTTAATACCTATCATCATCATTGTTTATGCCTTTAGATAAGAAAACATAACCTTTATATAGAGCCTTTTATCTTATGCCTTATGTCAACTGATCATATTTATGTTTTATTTTGTGTGTTGGGTCTATGTCAAAGTTATTTCCAAACTTGTTAGATTAAATCAAATCACATCAACTTTTGTTTCAAGTCTAGATTTTGACATTGTTTGGCCAAAAGTCCTAGCATATGGCTATTTGTTTGAGCCTAACTTTTGAATCCGTGTTTGGACAAAAGACCTAGTAACTCAACTTTTCCTTTTCCTAGTTTAGACCTTGTTTAGAACACTTTGACTTGGACCTTTGCCATGCTAATTTTTATTCATATGCTTACCTTTTTTGTGTATGACATTTGACATTAGACATTTGATGTTAGACTATTTTATGCCAAGTCTTAGTACAAATCATTTTGGAGATATAGATCCACTTTGAGACCATATTAGAGATACAACTCCACTCCTTTGACTAAGTTAGACCAATTTTTAACCATTTGTCCTTTTGGACATCATTTTTCAGAGGTGTATAACTCTAAGCCTTTTTATTTCAGATCTTTCATCATTTATGTGGACATGTCTAGCTACACTTATGGTGGAGTCACATACAATCTAACTTATGATATAATGGAAACACAAAATCCCACTAAGAACCCCTATAGAAAAATATTTTCTAAGGAGTTTTATTATTCTCTCTATAATACTCCATATGAGGAACATAGTCAAAATCCACAAAATCCAAATCAAAGCCTTGATTAGCATAAAGAGGCTTGTGATGAGGAATTTTAAGACCCAAATACAAATAATCTTGTTTGGGATATGGATCCATAATCTCTTTACAATAATTAGTACATGAAACACAGTCAAGAATCAGCTTATTAGCTAACTCATGACTAGGATGATATGGGTTATGTAGAAGACTTGGATGCTTTGGCTTAGGCAAGTAATCAGGCTCCACCACATTGTACCATTTATATTCTAGGACCATAATGACACACCATTCCTACACCAAGACCTCATCCTTTGGTTTATGTTATAAATCAAGCTCCACAATGCCCCTTCATCATTCTAAGACCTAGTCCTTTAGCTTGTGTGGGAAATCAAGCTCCACAACACCCTATCATTACCATTTTAGGACTTTGTCCTTTACCTCATGAAATAAATAATGCTCCCTAAGTCCCTACCATTATCCAACCACAAGTCATTCCTTGTCTAGTACTAATCCCATCCAAAACTCAACTCATCCAATCATTCGAAGACCAAACTATGTTCAAAACTAGTATTTTCCAACTCATTAGAAACTAAGGCCAAGAGAACCAACCAATCTGATATGTTTTTTTTAAACCAACCATTTGTGATAATTAAATCTATGATGAATGACTTATTGATCATATACCAGTTGTTGAGGAATCTCACTCTGATGAGCTAATCTTTGTTGAGTCATTTTTTAATGATTATAACTACCTTTAGGTAAATCATTACCTCAACCATGTGCCTATTTTTCAAGAGCCTTCTATTGACAATCCAATCTCTGTGGAGTTGTCTCTTGACCTATTTCCCATCCTAGAGGAGTCTCACTTTGACAAACCAATTTTTGTGGAGCCCATTATGCCATCATAGGCTATTACTTGTCTAAAACCAAATATTCAACAATAAATCATTGTAATAGAGTAACCATCATATGAAGAATTAAAGTTAGAGTCAATTTTTAATCTTGGATCAACATTAGATTTAGCATCAAAATTTGAATATAAATCAACATCAATTACAATTCCATAGACCATTACTGTCAACCAAAATAGCCATATCATTAACATTCCATTTCCCACAAGTGTCAATTGGGATTGATAGAATCACACTTTGTTGAACTGAATCCATGGTGACATCATAGTTAAAGAAGAGTAAGGAGGCCAAGATCACATTCATGTAGCAGAAGAACACTCTCCTAGTGAAACCTTTTTAGAGGTGCTAGGATACAATCAAAGTTCCAACTCAACATATTTTAGTGAATTTTTTTTGGAAGTGTTAGAAGACAATCAAAGTCAAAAGTCAACATTCATTAGTGAAACCTTATTGAAGGTGTTATAGGACAATAAAGACAACTTCATTGGTGAAAACCATGTTGCGGCACCAATAAATGAGCACAAAAGTTCTTCACTTATTGATGAAGATAAAATCAAAATAACATCCTATATATAGTCTAATTAAATGGTAGCTACTCACAAGATCAAACAATAGAAAAATATGATGGTCCTATCGAGAGAACAAGTCTTCAGCCCCACCACAAGCAAAGTTATGTTGAATCTGGTATTAGAAAAATTACATGTGACTAAAATTCTTGATCTTCATTTATTTCCAAACCATTCCAAATTCTATTATCATCTACCATTCCATTTCACAATAAAACCTTTCATCCATTATTTGTCCATATTTATCATCCATAGTCATACTTTCCCTTGCAGAGGCTATAAATATACATTGTATTGACATTTGAAGGAATCAAAATCAATGACCAATGAAGATCATAAAAACATTCTCAGCATCTAAATTTTTAGCCAGTTCTTGATAGAGCAACTTTTTAGATGAGGTGTGGGCTAACAATTAACATAATTGAGTATTTTATTTATATGATTTGTTGATTAGGATGTGCATCTCCATATCAATAGGAAAAATAAAATCATATGCCATTTACTACACCTAGGCTAAAAACATGTACCATACCATTTCACATTGCCATTGTTACATATGCCTATTTGCCATTATTGTAGATCCTAGCCATTTACTCCATCACCTAGGGGTAACCCTCTTACCATTTTATCTAATCTATCAAAAACCATCATTATGCTAAAGCAATGCCATTCCATCCTATCATTCCATTCCTATCTAGACCAAAGCCTATTTTAATCATCCTACCCAATCTTATTTTGATCTTGGTTCATTTAATTCCTCCCATGCTTTTTGTGATGAGGATTCCAATCAAGTTTCAATAATCAATCTAATCTATGTTTCAGTGACAATCTATGAAAGTAGTGTCATAGTTGATTTGGCAAGATATCTTTCATCCTATCAAGCTTGTTTTATGTGAGCCTGATTATAACCACCTATGGATAGATTAGTGTCTCACTAGTCTTGTTAATAATTATAACCACCTATGAGAAAATTAGTATCATTGACCTATGCCATTATATTCTAGTTATAACACCTATGGTCAAACTAAGGGAAACACTTATTTATCATGCGTTGCCACATCACCTTGCCATTACTATTTTCGTTTGATTGGCCATTTTTTGGATTTGAGAACTTGTTGGGACCTAGTTAGTTTTTCCCCACCTTTTATGTGGATGGAATTTCTCAATTCATGTTGAGGACACCTTAGTCCCCCTTTCCATATGCTCTCACTATTTTGTGAGCAACCTAACCCAAATGCTCTCATCATTTTATGAGCAACCTAAGCCAAACACTCTCACCATTTTGTGAGAAACCTAAGACAAATTTTCTCACCATTTTATGAGTAGGTATCTTGTCATTCTTGATCAAGTTAAGATACCTAAAAATTCCAAAAATATTCAAAACATTTCAAAAATCCAAAAGCATTTATCTTGTCTAAGCCTAGTTAGTTATCCTCGATCCACTTTACTGGGGCATGGTCATTGTTAGGATGCTTTATTTTACTTTTGTTATCAATATTTCTATTTTTTTTTTAATTTTAGGTTGTTTATTTGTTTGTTTGTTTGTTTATTCGCTTACTTATTTGTTTGTTTTCAGCACTGTTGCCTCAACTTAGTCTATATATGTTCATTGGGTGATTCTTCAAGAAAATTATTCTTGAGTCCATCCCTATTCATCTATTAACATTGTCATCATGGTTTTTATCATTAGTGCATTATTTTTGAGTGTTTATTGGATTGAGAGTCAGTCTTTATGCTTTTTTTGGCCAAGTCTTCATGGTGTTCTATCATGAAGCCTACTATCACATACTATAGAAAAAATTAGCTTCAAGTAGGTATATATTAAATGGAGCAAAAAAATATTATCCTTGGCACCCTGGCAAATCTTCCCACCCACCTTGATCAATATAACTCATTTAACCATTCTAGTTGTATCATTGTTAATTAGGATGAGCATCTTCTTGTTAGTAGGTCCAACTGAAACATTCACACTGATCAATATTATTCTTCTATCCATCTATTTCATCACTTTTCACCTATTCATATTTAATCTATATTCCAAGTTATATCCTTGATTTATGCTTGTTAATCATCCTTAACTAGGGCACCATTAGTTTTAGACAATCCAAGTTCACTTAATGATTATAACCGCTTGAGGGTAAATCATTATTTTAAATTTTATTTTTGATTATAATAACCTTTGGTAAAATCATCATCCTTTTTACATCAATGCATGCAAGCATTTTATCCTTTGGATTAATCTCAACCATAGGTTAGTTCCACCTTTCTTCTTGTTTCTTTCCAAGAGACCATCTATCAATATATGTTACGACCACTCCCTTAAGGGGGCATGATCATAGGCTTCCCAAAAACATTTGGAGCATTGTTCTTTAACCATCATATTATTTTTGACATACATTCCACTCTCATTATTTGAGAATAAATTTCTTTACCTATTGTTTTCAACATCTTCCCAAATAGGGGCAAATTATACACACCTAAATTTGGCCACCAATGACCTCGAGTCAAGCTTTTGGCCAATTTCCACCTAAACTGTACAATTTGGCCTAAAAACATTAAAGAACATTAAAAGATGCAAAACTAACACATTCAAGTGCTAATTTTAGCTAGGGTACCCATAAATGGGGAAATGTAATCTATGGGGCAACTAACTTTGATTAGATCATTTCAAGTCAAAATGCTAATTTTACACCTGGGTGCTTTGGATTGCTCATTCCTATCAAATATCTTGTACAATGTGACTTTGTTATTTTTTATTGATAACATCCTAAATGGGATAACGGATCCAATGCATCAGACATTAACTTCCAATTCTAATCTAGTCAAATTTTTGACCAATAACAAGGTATTCTGATCAATTTGGATAATTTGTGCATAAAGTGCTTAATCATGCTTAAGAGCTAATTAATCCAAGTTAGAGTCTAATCAATAAATCCATGGAAACTTGTTTAATAATTATTTTTTGAAATAAATATTGAATATATACATCATCAGGTGACCTCATTTCTTAAGAAGACATCCCTAGGCCATAAATGCCATAAATATTAAGATTCATACCTCCCATGCCTCATCAAAGCTCTCCATATATCTTAATTTTTCCTTTATCCCAAATATTGATGAGCATATTTATCAATTTTAATTTCAAAATTGAATTAATCCTTAACCACACATCTCAATCCTGAGATGGATAATTTAGTTTGATTCTGATCAATCTCAAAAATCTATAAATAGGAGGCCTTACCACATCATTTCTAAGACATGATTATGCAAAGTTATAATGAAAAATTGATTAAAAATCTTCATGTAAATAGTTTTATCATTCCAAATTTATTCCAAGAAAATCCAATCCATAAGCCAAAGGTGATAAGGAGAGATGGAGGTAGCCAAGCTTCCATTACCAAGGAATTCATGAGCACAAGCTAAGCAAGCCACTACAACAAGCATTTTGAATCATCGAAAGGAGGTAAAAGAGGGTTCGTTTTTAATTTTATTTGTGTATTTTATTCATGTTTTTTTAACTAATCTCTCCCTAGTGTCTAGGCCTAGATATGTTATGCTAGTTAGTGTGTTTCTTTCATTTTGAAACTAACACCATACTAACCATTCTCTCTTGAGTCAAATTCCTAGTTCACATAATGTTATATATCATAATTGTTAATAGTTTTATATATTTAGCATTATAATTTATTTCAAGTTTTATACATATTTAAAAATGTATTTTATTATCAAATAAAAGATAGGGTAAAACATATTGGTAAATATATATATTTCCAAGCATTTACCTTTTTGATTTTTATCCTAAGGTTTCAAATTATTTTCTAATATCTATACACAAAAAAAATCTTCTAATCTTGTTTTTAATTTCAATTTATTTTTTCTTTTATTTTTATTTGTATTTCTAATAGCTTTAAAACTCATAGGAGCTATGTTTGGGGCAAGTCAATCATCAATTTTACTTGAGCCATGATGTGAGGGGTATTTCCCTAATAATAATGGATTTTAGTTTCCACGTACCTCATGTTATGTTAGAAACACATAGGTTTTATTTTTCCATCTATAATAATCTTTCAAATATTTTTTTTTTTGTAGAGAACTAGTAATTTTTTATCCTTAGGAAGTTATTCTTAATTTAACCTAGATATAGGATAGTATGGATACAATATAATGGAATCCTTCATAGTTAGTTACCTTTGGACCTTGTTCATTCTTTATGACTGGGATGAGTATATTTGAGAGCCTAAAAAATAAACACACCCTTTTTATTTATATATTTAATCCCATTTACAATTTCAAAGTTTCAATTTCAAATTAAAATCATGGAAACAATGAATGAGCTTTACTTCTACCTATTAATTCAACTCCCAAGGTTCATCATCAAATTTTATGTTACTTTCCAAGATGATATATTTGGATTCACTATATATTGGCATTAATTAAATAAAAATATCATAAAAGGATAAAATGGATAAGTATAATCTCAAGCCTTACTCAACTCACATGATTTAAATAATACTCCCAAGTTATAAACATTGTTTATGGAAAATATTTGTAAAATTACGTATGACTTGGGGATGAGAATGATTATACATCCATAATGTTATAATGCATTATAAACACCCTATGGATGGAATTATCATGATTGTTGAGACTTATAAAGCTAATATATAACAATAATATTATTAATGACAAAAATATCATGGCATATTTTCAAGCCAATCCACATGAAATGAATGCACTACTATACATTGTAAAATATGAAAAAAAGAAACTAGCCAAAAATTTTACATCAATACAAAAATTAGGTACCTCTCAAGTAAATACTTCCACCTCAGGAGTTTCAGTTAATACTTTTTATTTTCTCCCTATATCAACACCTTCAGTTAAATATGTGTCATCACCTCTAGGTATGGTGGCATCACATGGTTTAAAATAGATTCATATGCCTATTTATAAATAATAATCACACACACCTTATTTGATTTCTATTTGTGGTTCACAACCAACCTTATATAATGCATACATTTTCAGCAAGTTATTATATCCTTACATGCTAAGATATTTCAATTAAATCAAGGTATTTATAGATTTAGTCATTAAATATACTCCCATAATTTTATTTGTGATTATTTAGTACATGGGATATCTTTTTTACCAGTACTAAAAAGATTTGTAGCTCCTTAGCTATCACTTTATAAAGGTAAAGGTGATCATGCACAACATCTTTGATGATTCCATGTAGCATGTTTAGATTATGCATACAATGACATATTATTATCTAAATTTTTATAAAAAATCCTCAAATAATATGATTTTAAATGGTTATATTATCTTCCAATTAAATAAATTAAGTCATTCAACCTTGTATAAAGAGTTTATATCACAATTATCTATCAACATTGATTAAAAATTATCTTATGCATAAATATCAAACTCAACTAAGGGTGAAATGAGTTATTTAGTGAATATGTTCTTTGATAAAAAAATATGCTAGATAAAATAGAAAAGAATATGGAATGAAACTACTTAAAATATAAATTTACACAATTTTTTTTAAAACCACTCCATTAGTCTGTCATGGTAAAAAATTCAAATCCGATAGTTATGCCATACAGTTAAAGAAAAAAAAGTAAAGTTCATAGATTTGAAAAAACTTAAATATGAACAAAATAATCCATCTACCTTATATTATATGTTTCAAAACAAACCAATATAAAATTCAAATATAATGAATGCAAAAATGAATAAAAAAATAAAATTTAGTGTGATATGACAACCAATAAATAAGCTTTAATTGACAACTCCACCAAGGATAAAATTTTCAAAATTACCACAATCTCTTCATGTCTTATTACAAAAACTAATTGATTTAAATCTTATCTCTCTTCCTCCACCATTAGATTTGTATACACCTTGGTTTGGATTTAACCATGTTTCAACCAGAATTTAGATTGATTTTTACCAAATAGTGCAAATTAAGACTAAGAATCACTAAATGTCCACATTTTGTCCACACATCAGACATTAGTACCTACAATTATTTTGACGCATCCCTATTTTGGGGATTATCTTTTACATAATAGTAAATTCTCATAGATTCATCTCTAGTCAAATTATGACCTAACAAATTAAAATATTGGCCTTTAGACTTATTAAGTAAGGTACTTAAATAATTCCTAAAATGCAAAAATCTTAAGCATAATGAATTAACAAAGTAAAACCAATTAAATTCTTAAGTGAAATTTCCATGTGCATATAGTGAATATTAATTTTTTTTAAAGGAAATTAAAAAAAATTGAGTTCATGATGATGTCATCATCCACAGAGTCAAGGAATTATAAATATCTCCTTTAAGGCCTTAAATTCAAAAATAGAGAGCCATGCTTAATAAATGGGATATTTATCCCAAATATTTATTTCTTTTCCCCTCATTCACTTAATAAAGGATAAACTAAACCTAACCATCATTAAATCTAACTTTACTTGATTTAGAGTTAGTTGAAGAACCTATAAATAAAAATGATAATTCCATTATTTGAAAAAAAAACTCTCAACCCAAAGTTATAATGTTAAATTATGGAGAGACAAATCTTTATTGTGTAATTTTATAATACAAAGTTATTGATAAATTTCTTCATATTTCCAAATCCAAGCCAAACAAAGCCAAAGTGATAAGGATAAATGATGCAAAGAGGACCATTATTAAAGACCAAGCACATTATTCCAAGGCCAATGTGTAACTCTTTCTCACAAGGAAGGTGAAGAACACCTTTTTTATCTTTTTTTTTTAACTTGCATTTTTATCTTGCTCCTTTAGTAACTAGGCATGAGGTGTTCTATTATTTATGTGTTTTTAGTGAGTTTATACTAACACTTGACTAACTCCCTTATTAGATTCCTATCTTAAATAATAACATGTCCAGTGGGACCATGCACCCCACATGCATAATTGAAAAATATTTATACCTCTTTAGAGTAAATAATCATTAATTTTAGACCTTTTTTTCTTGCATTTTATCTAACCTTTCCATGTTTTTCCTTTAATTGTGAAACTATGAATTTGTTCTTGCAAAACTATGAATTCGATAGGACAAATAATGAAATCATCAGGTGAAACCATGAAGTCATTATGAAGAATCATGAAAATGTCTCTATTTGATATAGGCTCTATTAAACTACAAATTTGGGGCCTAAATTTGTGAATTTGTCAAGGCAAACTACAAAGTCACCCCACAAGAACTATAATTTTTCCTTTATTTTATGGTTAATTGTGAATTTGTTTAGAAGTTGTAAAATCATTATTTATAGTAGTGAAATTTTGTTTTTGAGTTGAGAAATTGTTATTATAGGTTGTAAAATTGTAATTTTGAGTAGCAAAATTATATTTCTCAATATAAAATTGCTATTAAATAGTGAAATTGCACTTCTCTACGTTCTATGATTTTTTTAGGTTTTTCTCATATTTGTAAATCCAACAAGTTGAAGTGTGAAATCATTGAGACAAGTTAAAATATTATCTGATAATAATTAAATCACTCTTTATAAGTATATATTATATTATGATTTTTTGTGTTTTTATATGCCTAAACAATTTTGTAGTTCACAGTTACTATGTAACTGTGAAATCATTTTAGAGAGCTATTTTTTGTGTCTTATTGAGTTAACTTTCAAGATTTTCACCTTGTCTTAGGCACAAATTAATATAATAACCTTTTTTGTAGATAATTGATCCAATAAAAATTAAGTTTAAGTACTTTTAAATTAATTTTTCCTTTGCAAAATCAAAATTCATAATAAAGATTAAAATTCATCAACATTTGCTAAAGGTGCTTGAAAATCAATTAAAAAAAATTTCTTTTAACAATTAAAATTTTTTATGAGTGAAAATAATGCTAAGGAGTCAAAATTTTAATCACATTTGAGTTGTATCTATTTAAAACAACATATACTTTAGTTAGAGCTCTTAAGATATTTTTCACTTTTTGTTTGTTCTTTGTGCATTAACTAGTTTTAAATTCTTTATTTATGGTAAACCCAAAATGTTGCATGTATGATCTCCCTCTATCCCATTTAGGAAACTTAGGTGACCAAAATCATTTAGTTTATTTCCTTGTTTATTTGTACTTTTAAAATAGAATGTCGTGTAATCTTTTCCCAAGCTCTTAGTGACTTGTGTTACCTAGAAACAACCTTTAAAGTCTTTCCAATTTTCATTTATTTATTCTCTTGTGTTTAGATTATGGGTGGAAGTTAATTACATCCTCATAAGTTATCTAGGGGTGCATTGACTTGGGATTTCATTTCCTAGCATCATATCAACCCCACATTAAGGTGGAGTATATAAATTAGGGCAAGTGATACTATGATTGCTAGTGGAATAAATGGCTAGCCTCTTTGAACCTAATGAAAACTTAGGTCAGTTTGAGATAAAAATCAGAATTTACTAAGTATTATATGGCTAAGGTTGTTGTGAAAAGGAATATATGTTTTCATAATAAGTTAGTGAGTTTGAACCTAATTGACAAGTGTATATACTTAAAACTGGCCACCAATGGCTTCATATTAGACTTCATATTGATTCTTACCAACCATTGTAAATTAAGCCTAAGAATCGTTGAATGTCCCAAATTAACTTGTGTGTCACTCATAAAATCCTAGAATCATGTTGATACATACCTAATTATGGTATCCTATCATAATCAAAACAAATCTCATAGGATTCATCTCTAATCATTCTATGGTATGTCAAAATGAAATTTAGCCTATAAACCTATTAAATGGGGCAAATGCACACATGAAATTAAAATAAAATATTAGAAATTATAAAAATACTAAATATAATTAATTAAAATTCTAAACCTAATTAAATTCTTAGTTGAATAATCCATGAGCAATTAATGAAATTCTAAAAAAAGAAATTAAAAAATGCAAATATCCTATTTTTTTCATAATTACCTTTTTATGAGTTGTTTAAATCCTAAGTTATCTCACCCATGCCTATTCATTGAAAATCATGAGGTTTTGATAAATTTCAACTCTATTAGGGTAAATTAACTCACCAAGGTTAGTTTTGAACCCATTTCATGCTTAAACTACACTCTAACTCACCTTGAGTTGGGGTTAGTTTCTAAACCTATCAATACAAGTATTTGCCTCTTTATTTGGAGAGCTTAAACATTGTAAAGTTATAATGAAATATTAGTGCATGATTTAAATCTATAGTGTTATAATTACAAAATCATAATCCAAAGCCAACATCAAGCCACAAGCCTATTAGTGTGTGGAGCTAAAAGCTTCAACCGTTTGCAGACACAAGAAGAGGATGTTGTAGAACCAAAGGAACTGGCATCGGTAGTATAATCGATGTCGGTCACAGATAGTGGAGAAGGAAATTGGTGATGGCAGGAGGTCAGTCGATGTCAGCAACACTAGGAAAGTAGGGACCGACATCGGTCACCTGTGTATTTCTAGAACTGCTGTTGATGAACAGTCAGTTAAGTGAAGCGAGTGTTTGCATGTCAAATGACTAATTATAGTCACAAGCTGCTTGTCTAATTATTGTAGTTAGATTTCTATTTTTTTAACCATGGGATTCTATTTAAAAACCCATGAGGCATGTATTGTAATTGTCAAGAAGGCAAGTAAAAGCATTGAAGCAAGCAAGGTCAAGGAGATCTACAGGTGTAAGGTCAAGGAGATCAGCTGAAGCATTCAAGGAGGAATAATAACTCAGGCTATAGAGTTATTGTGTTGAGCAAGAGAGAGAGGGAAGAAGGTCTTGAGGTGTGGCAAGCCTTTAAGGTGGAGGAAGAAGTGGCATCTTCCTTATTGTATTTTCTTCTAGTAATATTTAATACAAGAGTGTGTATTGTCTCTCAAATTCTTTGTTGTCTCAAGTTTCTAGTTACTTTATCATTCTGGTATAATTTTGTGTTTAATTGCTTATAAGAAAGTAATTAATTGTGCTTTCGTTGGATAAGGGGTCTCCTAATAGTTGGTATCAGAGCATATTGATTGTTGTAGGTATCCTAATAGTTGGTATCAAAGCTATGGTTTGCAAGAAGCAGGTTATTATTTTTGATTATAGGTCATTCACAGGGTTTTCTAATTGAGTGGGAGTTCAGCAATGGCAGAAGAAAGTAAGCTACGAATGGAGAAGTTTAACGGCAAGAATTATCAACATTGGAGGATGTAGATTGAGGACTATCTGTATCAGAAGGATTTGTACTTACCATTGGGTGGGGTTGCATGCAAGCCCATAAATATGAAGGATGAAGAATGGAGTGTTCTTGATTGGAAGGCTCTCAGTTCCATAAGGTTGAGCCTTGCATCGTCTGTGATTTCCAGCTTATCACAGTGCAAGACAATGGAAGAGTTGATAAATTCCTTGGTGAATTTATACGAAAAGCCCTTAGCTTCTAATAAGGTATATCTTATGAAGCAGCTATTTACTTTGCAAATGAAGGAAGGTGGATCACTACATACTCATCTCAGTGATTTCCATGGTTTGGTAAACCAATTAGCTTCAGTCAATATTGTTTTTGATGATGAGGTAAAGGCTCTCTTGATTTTATGTTCTTTGCCTGAAAGGTCAGACGGTTTGGTTATGGCAATAAGTAATTCTGCATCTGCTTCTAAAATCTTAAAAGTTGATGATATTGTGAGTGTGATCTTGAATGAAGAAATACGCAGGAGAAGCATAGGTGAATCATCAGGGAATGCTCTAAGTGTAGAAAGTAGGGGAAGGCAAAGGGATAAGGTTGAGTAAGGGAAATCAAGGTCGAGAAGGAGATCCAAGTCCAAAGGTATTACCTGCTAGTTTTGTGGAAAAAAAGACATACAAAGAAGGAGTGTTGGTTGAGAGATAAAGAGAATCAACATGCAGGTACTGAAGAAGCATAGGATGTAAATATTGTGGTACAGGATGCTCTCATACTTTCTTTGGATAGTCAGGTAGGATCATGGATTTTAGATTTTGGTTCATCTTTTCATGCATCCCCAAACATAGATTTGTTTCATGAGTATAAACAAGGAGACTTTGGAGTGCTCTATTTAGGGGATGGTACACCTTGTTAGATAGTTGGCAAAGGGAAAGTGTAGCTGAGATTGTAGATTGACAACACATGGGTGTTGAAGGAGGTCATGCATGTTCCAATTCTAAAGCAGAGTTTAATTTCTGTAGGAAGGTTGGGAGATGAGGGATGCACAATAACCCTCACAGTGAACTCTTGGAAAGTTACCAAGGGAGCACTTGTTCTAGCAAGAGGTAAGAAAGTAGGTACTCTTTATCTACCTACTTGTATTATTGATTCTACTTCTGGTGTAGATTCAAAGATGTGGTCTAATAGGCTTGGTCACATGAATAAGAAGGGAATGGACGTTCTTGATTCAAAAGGTATGTGTTCAAATTCAGAAAGCACAGATAGAGTTCATTGCAAAAAAAGAAAATTTGATGCTTTTGATAAGAACAAAGAAGCCTTGGTGTTTATGGAGGAGATGAAGGATAGAGATCAGTCACAGGGGCTGAATAAATTTGAGCAAGGTAGTATGGATAGAGGTTTGATCCAAGAAGAGCTCGAAGATGAAAATTTCCTCACTTATAGGAACACACAGACACTGATGTCGATCACATGGGACTAACGTCGGTCAGCTAGATACCAACATCGGTCATGTGCAGACTAGCAGGGTTGATAGGTCAGGTAGGAGAAGTCTGATGTTGGTCATAAGGACTAACGTCGACAGGAGGGACGCCGGCGTTGGCCAAGGAAATGACATCGGTAGTCAGGGTCAGTGCAGGGAACTGACATCGATCGAGAGCAGACTGGGAGATGGCTGATATTGGTCACTAGAACAGATGATGGGTGGATAGCTAGCTATCAAGGAGTCTCAAACACCCATATGGAGGTCAAAAAAGGTATGTGAACCTCATATTCATTTTTCACCTTCTTTATATTGCTTACTGATAGTCATGAACTAGGAAGATGGAAGAATCAATGTAGGTAGAATCCAAAAATAGTGGGAGCTTGACATGGTTGAGGAGTGTGAGTCCTTGGAGAAGAACCAAATAGGTATTTTCTGGTAGAGTTGTCAGTTAGAAGAAAACACTGGATAAAGGGATGGATTCCCATTTTAGAGAAGAGAGTGGATGGACACATGAGACAAAAGGCTATGGTATATGGTCTTGAGTAAGCTGCAGAACAATGGAGGTTTGACCATTGTATTTTATCTTTACCAGGTTGGATAATATTAGCTACATTATCTTGTTACTGTATTGTGTTACTTGTTACAGGGTTTCATATACAGGGAGTTTTCTGAGCTAAGGGTAGAGTTAGTTCAGAAGTATGTCATGAAGAATTTGGGAGTAGCAAAATTCTTGTGGCATAAGTGACAGGGTTAGCATCACAAGCTTCAGTGGTGGTTGGTCTTCAAGAGTGACTTTGAAGAGGGATACAGAGCCTACAAAACAAAATAGATGGTATATAGGTACATGTACAGTAGTAACTATTTATCTCCAAGTGGGAGATTGTTAGTGTGTGGAGCTAAAAGCTTCAACCATTTGTAGACATAAGAAGAGGATGTTGTAGAACTAGAGGAACTGGCATCGACAGTATAACCAACATCAGTCACAGATAATGGAGAAGGAAACCAGCGACGGCAGGAGGTCGGCCGATGTCGATAGCACCAGGCAAGTAGGGACCGACGTCGGTCGCTTGTGTATTTCCAGAACTGCTGTTGACAAAAAATCATTTAAGTGAAGCGAGTGTTTGCATGTCAAATGACTAATTATAGTCACGAGCTGCGTGTCTAATTATTGTAGTTAGATTTCTATTTTTGTAACCATGGGATTCTATTTAAAGACCCATGAGGCATGTATTGTAATTATCAAGAAGGCAAGTAAAAGCATTGAAGCAAGCAAGGTCAAGGACATCTACAGGTGTAAGGTCAAGGAGATTAGCTAAAGCATTCAAGGAGGAATAATAACTCAGGCTATAGAGTTGTTGTGTTGAGCAAGAGAGAGAGGGAAGAAGGTCTTGAGGTGTGGCAAGCCTTTGAGGTGGAGGAAGAAGTGGCATCTTCCTTATTGTATTTTCTTCTAGTAATATTTAATACAAGAGTGTGTATTGTCTCTCAAATTCTTTGTTGTCTCAAGTTTCTAGTTACTTTATCATTTTGGTATAATTCCATGTTTAATTGCTTATAAGAAAGTAATCAATTGTGCTTCCGTTGGACAAGGGGTCTCCTAACAGTTGGTATCAGAGCATATTGATTGTTGTAGGTATCCTAACAAAGCCATGGTGACAAGGAGAGAAGGAGATAACCAAGCTCCATTGCCAAAGACTCTTTGAGCACAAGATGAACAAGCCACACAACAAATCTTTTGGAATATACAAAGAAGGTAAGGAATTTGGTATTATTTTAATTTTAATTATGTTTTCTATTAGTTTTGTTCATTATTCTCCCCCTATGATCTAGGCAAGTAGGTGTTATGAATGTTAGTGTGTTTTTATTCATGTTTTGTTACTTGTTCTAACACTCGATCTAACATCCCTTCTTGGATTCCTTAATCACAAATGTCATGCCTAGTGGGACTCTAGGCACCCATGATGAAGGAGACCAAGATCCAATTCATAAATATTTAAATGAATGATTAAATGTCTTCAAAATTATAGTTTTATCCTTATTTTTTCCATATTTTTAATTTTTATACTAACTCATATCTATACAGAGACCAACATCAGTCAGGCATAACCGACATTGGTTATGCCTAAATGAGCTTGGTTATGGATGACCATAATTGGTTAGAGTGTAGTAAAAACATGGTTTATAAAACTTAAAATTTGAATCTTTGAAGCACTCATACAGGTTATTTCTTGGTTTCATTGATGTTTATATTCCCTATCTAATCATCTCCTTTCAAGTTTTAATAAATTTTTATCTAACTTAGAGCTAACTACCAATTTTTGTCTCATATTGGTTTTTCCTTCAAGTTCATAGGCGACTAATCTTAGTTATTATTAATCGATATCAATTATTACTAGTCAACATCAATTAACTGTTAACTAGCATCGGTCATAGGTTAAAACAAAAACTTGTGAGATATGTTTTGAAAGCTTATTTGATCATCATTTAATGTGCTTAAAAGAAGAGGGAAACTCTCTAACGCTTGCAGGACCAAGGTAGGAATAAATCATGAATTTGCAAGCTTAGACTAATTAAAATTTCATTTTGGGTGTTTAAAATAAATTTAGCTAATTTTTGTACATTTAATTTTGGTAATAAAATGAATTTGTTGAATGTTGAATATTGAATATTTGACTTTAGTGCTTAAAGGTAACCTATAATTGATAATTCTTTTAACACTTCATTTTGGTGCCTAAAAGGAATGGTTAAGTCTTGAATATTTTTTTTAAGTTCTTATAATGAACATAGGTGTTATTACTTAAGTTTTTTTGTGAAATTTCATTCAAGATTTCACACTCAAGCCAAGGGGACAAGTAAAGTACTTAATCAAACATTTCAATTGGTGCACAAATTGAAACTCTATAATATTTCAAGTTATCGAAAGTGTTGATTTCTTGTATTTTTTAATGAAAAATAAAGAGTGCATGTATGCTCTCCCCTACTCCCCTATAGGTAACTTTGGTGATCAAAAGTGCCTTTTCACTTACAATTCATGCCTAGTCCAAGGTATGGAAAGAAAGTTATTTAAGCTCCCCAAAACTCACATGGTTTGGGTGATCTAAATGAAACCTCTAAAGTCTTTCCACTTAGTATTATATTTCATGAAATTTTGCTTATAAATGGCAGTTCATAGCTTCTTCATGAGTTCTTTAGTGAAGCATTAACCCAAGGCTTCATCTCCCAGTAGTGTTTCAGCCCAAATCCATGGTGGGGTATACAAATTAGGGTATACATATTATGGGAGCTAGGGGATTGAATGACTAACCTCTCATTTCATAATGAAGTCCTACCTCAGGTCTAGTTAGCTAGGGGATTCCACTAAGAAATCCATAGATGGAATTACTATGCAAAATAAAATACCCTTGCATAGTAAGTTAATTGGTATGAACTCAATTGACTTGATGCTTCTCTAGTGTTAATCACACTTGGGATCAATCTAGATGTTTGAAAACTATGGTTTTAGTCAACCACATTTTACCATACCTTGTTAATTTAGGTCTTAGGATGATTTACTTAGTTGTATTTGGTATTTTCCCTTTATTTCTTGGTCTTTGAGTCTAAAACTTTTTTTTTGTGCCCACATAAAAACAAATTATTTTTCCACATTACTCATTTCTTTGAGGAGGATTTATGCCATATATTTGACATTATGCTTTACCTTAGACTTATTTATTTCAAAAAAGAATTGTGTGTTACTTGATTGAGATGGGTAATGTTATTCTACCCAAATAATTTCAAGTTTATGCTTTGGAGTCTTTGAAACAAACCATTGTTGACATATTTTTACAGAGATAATGGTATTACACTACTCAAATTATTTCATATACTTATCTTTTCTTATGTCTAAATTTGATTTTAGAGCCAAATACATGTATGCCTTTGTGGTATTTATATAATGTTGTTATGTCATTCAATTTTTTCTAGCTTGTTTGTTCAAAAATCCTAGTTTTCCTAAGTTGAGTTTTTAATTAAATTTGATAAGTTTGAATTCAGATATTGATTCATTTTTATTTAGGTCTTGTCTAAATAGGGCTTATATATTTATCTTTCTCTTTAAATTTGCATAACTTAGGTTAATAATTTACCCAAATTCAAAAAATATTTGTTTATACCATCATTTAAGAGAAAATAGTATATCCTTAAGTGCCTTTTGTTTTATGACTCATGCCAATTTGATCAAGTTCATGTCTAAAGTCAAGTGCTTTATCTATGCCAAAGTGTTCTAAGTTTTTTATATTAAATATTATTTTTGTTTAAAGTCTAGCTTTTGATGTCGCATTTGGCCAAAAGCCCTAACACATGACTTCTTTGATCCTAGATTTTGACACCATGTTTGGCTAAATACCTAGAAACTTTTCCTTTCCTAGAGTAGACCTATTTAGAACACTTTATCCATAGATTTTGGCATTTTGTTTTTAGTTCATCCTCTTGAAATTATTTGTGTGAACATTTCACATTAGACATTTGATGTTATACTATTTTATACCAAATTTTGTCACAAACCATTTTGGAGATATAGCTCCATCCCATTGACCAAGTTAGACCTAGTTTGAGCCTTTTATCTTCTTAGACATTATTTTTCATAGTTTGTAGAACTCTCATACCCTTTGTCATGAATAATCAACCATATATTTGTCCATGGCTCACTATATAGATATTTTAGTCATGTACAATCTAGGACATGGAAATGTTATCACAAAAGAAGACTTTGTACAAGATCCTTATGAAGATGATGTCATTTATGAGATGGATCCTTATACACCTTACAACACTAAATCAAGGGAAGAAATTCAAGACCCTTTCACCCATTATTTGGTTAACATGCCTTCATACTCAGAATAGGACCAATAATAAATGACCCAATATTTGGCTAGCATAACTTCAGTTATAGAACAAGTTTAACAACAACCTTATTGTGTTACAATGTCATTAGCTTATGACCCATACTAGTTTGATCACAAATTTTTAGTGAATAAGGATGAATTATTAATTAGATATACAAAGGTAGGGGCTAAGTTTCCAATAGACTTTCCTCATGAAAACATGCTAAGTCTAGTAGGAGGGCCTTAAAACATGTCTTATAATCAAAACATTGAGCATGCCTCTTCTAGTAACCCTCATGCCATTGTGTCAATCCCATATCAGGATCCTCATATTATTGTATCAAGAAATGGCATCTTAGAGGATCATTTCATTTATATGTAAACAATATACCAAACATACCTAAACCTAGCATGTAATTTTAACAATATGACCATGTCAAATGCCCCTCTTATTGAGTTAGATCCTTTAACAAGAGTCTTAATGGAATTGAAAATCCTATAAAATTACGGTATAGACCCATTTCTCAAATTACTTCAATATAAAAAAATTTCAATACCCCAACTATAAAATAAGTGTTTTCTAATTCTATGCAGAATAGTGAGCAAAACCTAGTAGATAACACACAAGCAACATCCAATTTAAACCAAAGTGGTGTAAATGCACAGACACATAGTCCATAATAAAATGTGTCATTAGTTAAATCTAAGAGTGGTTTTTAATCTTAGATGTTAGGAACATCTACCTCCCAACCTCAAACTACCTCTAATCCTCAACCAGCCACTTCTTTATACACCCAACATCAAGGATTAAGTAGTCAAGAAATGACTAGTGTCATGCCTTAATAAAATATGATGAATGTTACTCCAACCCAATAGGTGATGAATAACATTCAATAAGAATAGGCATGATCCAATGTACCACACTATCGAGGCAAAAAAAAATTCACCTCAATAAGGGGTAACTAATGTTCCACCTCACTAGGTAGTAGTGAACATACCTCTTCAGTCATAAACCAACATGCCAATATAAAACAAAATTATGTCTAAACAATAATGTAAACATATTTGTCTGATATAAATACTAAATCTCCAACATGAATTTACTTCCCAACAGGGTTTCACATAACTAGGAGGTTCCAATGTTCCATAAGTACCAATTAGGTCATAGTTGTCTTTATTGCCAAACATGCCACAAGTTTAATGATAGGGTCTTGGTTCACAATTTCCCCTCAATAATTAAGGTTTGAATAGTTGTAATCATGTCCCTATTCAACCCAAATAGGTACAATATAACCATATACCTCCATCTTAGCCTCAAATTCCCCAAAGTTAGGCACATATACTAAATCCTAACTAGAATATCTCATAGTAGTGTGTATGATTTCAAAAATCATACTGTAATCTTCATATGAATATTCATCATCCATTCCTAAAACAAATAAACATTCCATAACAAATTATTCCACTATACCTTGATAAAATTAATTCAATTTTGACTACCAAGCCTCCACTTCAAGCCAAATTTCCCATTAGTTTCCTCGCATGAGAACTACAACAAATGAAGGATGAAATTTCCCTTATCTAATCTAGGAAATAGATCAAAAATTTCAAGATGGATGATGTGGGTTCTTACCCTTTCAATATATAGTAATTAAAAATACCATTTCTTCCAAGGTACTAACCACCAAAATTCAACAAATATAATGGGAATGGTGACCCCAAGTCCCATTTGATAAAATTCTTTGTTGCATGCCATCCAATGGCCTATAATGACATATAAATTTTACTATTATTTCTAATAATCCTTGTAAAATAAGCATTGTAATGGTTCTTAAAATTACCCAAGAACTCAGTATCTGATTTTGATGATCTTTCAAACAAGTTCATGCAACACTTATAATATTGAGAATGAGATTTCATTAGTAGATTTGGCATAGGCCAAATAGAAGGCTAATTAAAGTTTCTCAAGGTATCTATAATGATGGAGAACCATTGCAAGCTAATTTACCCATAGTCTACTAGACAAGCAACTAGCCACTATGTTTACCAAAAAAATTCATAAAAAAATCTTATCATTTGGAGTTACAATGTGCACACACTTTTAAGGAGATTATTGACAAAAGTTTTGTTGATCAAAATATTCCTTATCAATAAATATATCATTAAACTTGCCTTGTCAAATTAGACCTAGAACTAAAACCAAAATAATGGGAAAAATCATAACCAAGTCCAAATGTAAGCATCGTAACCAACCTAGGCTAATAATTATGACAAACCTAAGAAAATTGATCACATCAAGAATGTATTTTGAAATGGATTAATTGAGTCACAACATGTCCAAACATTTCAACACCATCTATTTAGCCTACACCATATATGCAAATTACTCCTCACTAACAACTTCTTCAAAAAATGTAGTAATCATAGTAGCCTAGATCGGCATAACAAATGCAATAACCTATTCCTTTGTAAGCCCCCCTAAAATGATAACTATTCCTACTCATTATCTTTTTATTGACCTTAAAAAACCCATTAAATCTATGTTTCACAATCTTGTTGTAGGTAATCTAATTAACTAGCCTATTATAAAACACTATCTTGAGGGAATTGACTATCTAGACTAGTATAGGCATGAATTATGTGAGTATCATAAGGTTAATGGCCATAATTTATTTCTTTATGTGAAAATTAAACATTTTATTGAAAACATGTTATAAAATGGAAAGATAACATCAAATTGTGGAGCTTTCACCTCTAATAAGAACTTCAGTATCTATCAAAACCCATTTCCTCAACATAAAAACCAACAAAACCATCAAAAAAGGATATGACAACAATAATAGTATCAAAAACCAAGGCATAACCAATAAAACCAAAAAAATTAGTAGCATAACCAAAAACATCAAACTAATGGATGAAACCAAGGCTAGAATGATGCTAATAACCAACAGACATACCATGCAGTTGCACGTGACTACAAAATGGTTGTAGGACATCTTGCAGGAGGTTGTATTAACACCATATCCATCAATTTTATACCAAGATCTAATCAACTAAGACCATTGTTAATCATTTATAATCAATGAACCCATGTTGAAGATCTTTCTTTAACCTAGGACTACATACAAAAGAACCAGCAAGAAGGGATTCCCAATTTTGGACCTTATATTAATAATTCATCATTATCTTATGACCATGCATAAGTTCACCAACAATTGAGACTTATATTATTTCATCCCCCTCCACCATAATTTATTAGCAATAATGGTCTTGTATCTCATCCCAATTATTAAATCACAACTTGGTGGTCGAAGATTACCATACCGAACCCACAACCATATGCCACTTCTCCCATCCAACCAACTATTCTAGCTAGGATAAGACATTTACTATTATTTAAAAAAGTATATTTGATATTGTGAAATAATTAAAGAATATGCTTGCACAAAATCTATTTTGGATATGTTGTGTAATCTACAATCCACAAAAACATCTTGATTGAGTTCTTTATCCAATCCCAAGTTCCAAATGACATATCCCCCCACAAATTTCAAGCTTTAGTTAGACATCTAGCTCCAATCCAACAATTAAACTTTTACCAAAGTGATATGTCATCCCTTAACCCTCCGCATAATAATCCATTGTACATATGAGTTTTCATAATATGACATAGAGTGAAACATGTCTGCATAGATAATAGATTAGGCCTAAACATAGTGTCTCTACAACTCATCAAGATTCTCAGGTACATGATATATAACTTATAGCTAGAGTTTGTTAGCATTAAGGCCTACAATAATGAATAATTATAATCATAGGGCACCATCAGCTTACTAGTTATCATTGGGAATTTTACCCATGATATAGTATTCCATGTGTTAGACCTTGATTTGTCATATAATATGCTTTTGGATAGACCTTCGATATATGAGATTAATTCAATCTCATCAACATTTTACCTATGTATCAAGTTCCCCCATTTAGGCATGGAGGTCACCATCTATATATATTTTCATTCATACAAGCATTATAAACATTTACAAGAGCACTAAAGCTATAAATACTATTTTAGTTTGAATCCAATTGTAAATAAAGACAAGGGAAAATAAATACTTTTTGATTCACTAGGGGCCAATTGCATTGACATTGATACCCTTGATTCACTTTCCTATATGTTGCCTCCTAAAATATATAATCATTATACTATCTTGGCTAATGGACCAGGAGAATACTTGACCCAAGATACATTCCACATTTCCAATCTTCCAAAGAACCCCAAGTCCTTTGGAATAATAAAATCCAAACCACTCATACAATGGAAAGTAAATGGAAAATTCCATTCACATAGTCTTATACACATCACTTTAATACTAGCCACTAGTCAAGAAAAAGACATGCTTGAAGGTGATGAATCATGGTTGTATAATGACAAATTTGCTGACTATTACATAAATGCCAAGTATCCACTTTAAAATAGAATCAAGGAGAGTCATGTTGATGAAGAAGGAGGCCTTGGTATAAATCAACAAGGTTTTCTTGATCTAATTTATGCCACCTAATATAAAATAGCATATGGTATTAGATTTAAACCACCTAGGGGTGACCCCATATATCTTATTTGAGTTCTATCACCAAGGACTAGTGATGATGATGCCAACATCAAAGCAAATTCTAATCGTATCCCTTTTGATGACCTAGACCATACCAATTTTTTTGAAACTAATGCCATTTATACCCTTAAACTAGTTATTTTCCATAATCAATTTCCATTATATTATCCTCAACTAAAAGATTGGGACCAACAAGAATCAAACATGCCAATTAACAAGTTTTAGAATGGCAAAGTTTTCTACTATTTTATAAAACTTAGGGACAATGTTCTATTGGGAGACCACAAACAATGGTTCTCAATCAAATAGGATCTTAACACCTATTTTGGAGAGTGAATGAACACCTTTAGCAAAAAACAAATAAATAAAACATTGAGGTCCCAAAGTGAAAACCTCTTTGAGTAAATTTTGGAATAGGGACATAGTAAATAAAAAGGCCAATCTAGTGGTGAAAACATATTTAAGGTGCTAATAAATGGGGGTGTTCAACCTTCTTTAAATATAAATCAGGAGACCACCAATGATGAAGTTACCTATGGGTCTGAATTCAATCTTGAAGAGCGTTAGGATTTTGATTGAATCATCCAATAATTTCCAATAATATTTGTTACATGACCATCCCTATCCTTGGGGGATTTTGATTCCTTATTCCTAAGAGAACTTGAGGAGCTAGTCCTAATAGAGGACTCTATTATTGTAGGCTAGTTTAAATCTTTGTTGACTATTCTTGAATATGGTTCAACCCTTCTAGTATAAAAATAAAATTTAATATCAAGACTCTTGATGACCAAAAATAGATCAAGTTATGTGTGTCCCTCACTAAGGATGACCATGAAGTTTTTACAACCCTTCTGAGGGAATTTGTTGATATATTTTCATGGTCCTACTCTGATATGCCAGGTTTGGACCCCACCTTAGTTGCACACCACCTTATGGTACATCCTAATGCCAACTATGTAAAACTAAAATTATGCAAGATGTATCCTCACATTGCTATATTAGTAAAGAAAGAGTTGGAAAAGCTCTTGGAAGAGAGTTGTATTTGGATGATTGACTACTTAGAGGTGGATCTCTAGTATTATTCTAGTCAACAAAAAGTCAAGAGGAATAAGAATCTGCACTAATTTCAGAGACATCAACAAATCCTACCCCAAGGATGACTATCCTCTACCAAACATTGACATGATTATTGACTACACAATGGGTTATAAAATACTTTTATTGATGGATGGATTTTTAGGGTAAAACCAAATTTGAATCACTCTAAAAGACCAAAACAAAACAAAATTCACCACTCTATGGGGAACATTATACTATTATTTTAGGCCATTTAGTGTCAAAAATGTAAGGGCCACATTCCAAATATCCATGACCATAATATTTCATGATATGATGCATGATATTATTGAATACTACATCGATGACATACTAGGTAAATCAAATAGTAGGGTTGATCATCCAGTAGCACTGAGAAGGATATTTGAGTGATTACATGAATATAATGTTAGGATCAACCATAAAAAGTGTTGTTTTATAGTTACTTTAGGAAAATTTATTGGCTTCATTATGTCTCACTAAGGCATTGAATTCAACCTAGCCAAAGTATGAGCTATAATAGAAATGCCACCATTGACCAATTTGAACTAGTGCTGTAGTTTATAGGGAAAGATACAATCTATTATACTCTTCATTTCTTAATTGATAGACAAGTTCCATCCATTTACACATCTACTAAATAAAGGGGTAGAATTTCATTAGGATGATGAATGCTATAAATCTTTTCAGTATTTGAAGAACTATCTAGCTAATCTTCCTATTTTATTACCTTTTATGCTGAAAAAACCATTCATATTGTACCTATCAGCTATAGACAAAGCCATAGGGGCACTTATATCTCAACAGGATAATAATTTAAAGGATAATTTCATTGATTATCTAAGTCATACACTAGTTGTGTATGAGCATAATTTTACACCCATTGAAAAAGCATGTTTAGCTATGGTCTTCATGGCTTAGAAACTATGTTATTACATGTTAAACAATAAGACCATGGTTATTTATAAAGTATATTCACCCAAGTATCTACTATCTAAAATAGATTTCTAAGTCCATATGGCCAAATGGATCATGCTTCTCAATGAGTTTGAGATACAGTATGTAAACTAAAAAGCTATCAAGGGGAAATTCTTATAGATCAGTTTGTTGAAGCACCCCTTGCAAATACAAAGCCACTAACATTTCAATTCCTAAAATAATACATTATGACCATCATTGAAACACATATTGAGTAGAATAACTAGAATCTATATTTTTAAGGCTCATTTATTACACATGGATTAGTGGTAGGCCTTTTATTCATTACTTCACAAGTGGATCTCATCCCTAAGTCATTTAGGATGATCTTTCCTTGTACGAACAATATGGCCAAATATGAAGAACTAATTTTAATACTTTGATATGTAGTACAATAGAACATACAACATATAAAGACTTATGGTGATTCTTAGTTAATAATTAATTATGTTATAGACCATTATCAAACTAAGGATGACAAGTTGGTCATATACAAGGTCATGGTTGACACTCTCAAATAGTAGATTACATATGTATAATTTAAACATATACCAAGGACCAATAATATAATATTGTATGCCATGGCCACTATTAGATCTTCGATTAGTCATATAAATACAACAAAATAATACTAGTTTCTCATTAAAAATATACTAGCACTAGCTCATGAACCTTTAACTATCACAATGATCTATGATATTATTGATCCCAACTCTACTTTATATTCAAACATTTATACCTATCTTCATGACCATATTATTCCACTAGACCTATCCTAGAAACAATTCAAATCCTTTGACCACCATGTTGTATGTTATACCTTACTCAGACCAACCCTATATTGTTTTAGTTTTGATGCAACTTTGCTTCATTTTTTAACTTTGGTAGAATTTACATTAGAATTATGGGAAGTTCATGAAGGAGTATATGGACCCCACACTAGCAGGTCCATACTATATAAAAATCTCTTACATACTAGGTACTATTTCCCAATGATATATGTAGATGTTAATGCATATGTCAAAATATTCGATAAATGTCAATGACATGCCAATCTAATTCATGCCTTGACCAAGACTCTACAACCAATGCTGACACCATGGCCATTTGCTAAATAGGTCCTTAATCTCATTTGGAATATAAACCTCACCTCATTCAATGATCATAAACATATACTTACCTCCATATAATATTTCACTAAGTGGGTTGAAACTATACCCCTCGCGTAAGTAGAAAGCAAATTTCCAAATTTATCTTTAACCATCTCATTTACTGCTATGGTATTCTTTCTAATATTATATTTGATAATAGTGGGTCATTCAAGAATAAGGATGTCAAATTTTTATGTTCCAAATACAATATTGAATAAATAAAATTCAATGTATATTACCCTCAAGGTAATGGCCAAGCTGAAGCATCTAACAAAACCATTGTCAACATCTTCAAAAATATTTTTAATGATACTAGCCATGATTGGCACCTTCAAATATTTCATGCCCTATGGGAATACTATACAAATCATTGTACTCCAAAAAGATCCACTCTAATCTCACTTATTATGGTATTGAATCCATTTTTTCCATTGAGGTTGAGTTACCTTATTTATGCATATCTTTAAAACATGTCCTAGATGATGAAGACTATCAAGTAGCTTGCCTACAAGAGCTAGAGTTACTTGATGAAAAATGCTTGGCCACCATAAAAAACCTTCAAACATACCAAAAATGACTCTGTGGCCACTATAATTAGCACATAAAATATAGATAATTTGAGCTTGGTGAAATTTTTCTTAAATAAAACTAAAATAATACCACAACCAAGAAGAAACATAAAGGGAAGTTCAAAAATAATTGGGTATGTCCTTTCATCATTGTTCCAAATTATGGTGTTGGAGCATATAGGCTTGCTACACTAGATGGGGATGAACTTGATGATCCAATGAACATTATACCCCTCAAGCATTACATAAGAGACCTAGTGTATTGTCTATGAGGACCTATTTCAAAATGTATCATGATATCAAATTTATTTCTTGTACCATACCATTCTATCAGCTTGTTGTTCCACCATTTCATTCTACCATACCTTTTCTATCAACTGAGTTATTTTCACTCTCCTTACCCAACCTATTTGACCTTGGTTCCATTATATTAGTTCTAAAACCAATTTTAACATGAAGATTTAGATTAATTTTTAATAGTTATTTCAAGTATTCCAGATAAAAGCAATATTTTAGAGCAATATGAAAGAGGTTTTGTAGTTACATCCTTCATTTCTTGTTCTATTTTATATCAAGTGTGCCTAATTATAGCCAAATTTGGGCAAATTAGTGTCCCACAATCTTACTAATTATAAGCACCTATAGGCAAATTAGTATCATTGACTAATGCCATTGTGTCCTAGTTATAACCTTGTATGGCAAAACTAGGGGAAGCACTTATTTATCATGCCTTAAAGTACCACCTTGCCATGCCTATGTCATACTATGTCATTATGTCAAATTTTCCTTTTTTTTTGCATTTGGTACTAATCTAGTCCATTTCATCCACTTTAGATTGGAAATATAAGGATTTGAGGTCCCATTATAGGATTATGTAGGTAGTGCTTCATTTATGTTGAGGTTAACTTAGTCACCCCTTAGCTATGCTCTCATAATTTTGAGAGAAACCTAAGCCATGCTCTCACTATTTTGTGATCTTAGATCATTTAGTGTCTCATCATTCTGAATTGAGTTGAGATGCTCCCAAAATTCTAAAAACATTTGTAAAACCATTCTAAAAAATCAAAAATACTGAACACTTCTTTACCTTAACTATTCTAGGAACCCTCACTATGTCACAAGAAACCACTTATTTCTTACTTTCCCCCATCCTTTTTGGCCTTTTAATCCATACTCTCACCATTTTTTGAGATCATTCCCACATCATTCTATAACATCCATCATGTTTATTTTTATCATCATTTTCTTCCATCCCATTTCCTAGGAAAATTACATTTAGCTTGAAGTTTTTGTTAGATATCACGTCCATGGAACTATCTAAGCAGTGTCCACTTGTTTAATGCATCTAGAGATAGCTCAACCACCCCCTTATTTTTCTTCTATTTACCCATTTTGTTTATTTCATTTTCTCTTCTCTTCTAGGGGTATTGTTCATCATCTTATTTATGTCATGTTGTTTGTACTAACATTGTGATTAACCATTATTTATATTTATTTTATGTTTTTATTTGTTTGCTTTATTTATTTTCTTGATATTTTGTTTTGTTTATTTATATGTTTACTTGTTTGTTTTTTTCCCATTGTGTCTCGATTCAGTTTATGTGTGTTCATTGGGTGATTCCTTGTGTATTATTCTTGAATCCATCCATATTCATACGTCAAAATTCTCATCATGGTTTTTATCATTAGTGCATTATTTTCAATTGAATATTGGATTGTGTATCAGTCTTTATGAATATTTCATCCAAGTCATCATGGTGTTTTATCATGATGCCTACCATCACATGCTACATTAACAATTAGCTTTAGGAGTCTACATGGTAATGTAATAATGATATAGCTCCTTGTCATCAAAAACATTCCTGATTTAATCCAAATCATATCCTAAACAAAGTAATTCAATAATGAAAGAAAATTCTTCCTTATATTTTGAATGAGCATCTCCCTAATAGCAAGTTGCCTAAATTCATCTTTATCCTTTATAATAATTCACCATCATCATTCCATATCATATTTTCCATAATTAGGGTACACTGCTTATAACTACCTTTGGCAAAATCATTGCACACCATCCCACTTATATTACTAATGATTCTAACCACCTTTTGGTAAATCATTATGTTTGCATCCATTTGAGGGTTAATGATTATAACCACCTTTGGCCAAATCATTCACTTTCTTCTGCCCAATTGGGGTATATTTTCATTGTGATAATGCTTATAACTACCTTTGGGAAAACCATTATCTTTATCCACCCAACCAAGGCATGTTTTTATCCTACCAATTATTATAACCACATTTGGGAAAATTAGTTTCTTGTTACCCTAAGCCATTTTCAATGATTATAACCTCTTTTGGGAAAATCATTACCTTTTTAATTCCACCTATGTCAATGATTATAACTACCTATGGGTAATTCATCCTATTTATCTTCCCTAGCTAGGGTAGATCCAAATGCCACTGATTATAATTAAATTTGATAAAATCAGTCCCTTCCACCCCATTTCATATGTTTATTCCACTCATTTCCTTATTTTAAGGGATCATTTTCCAACCCCTTTACCAACCATTCCCTTGAGGGGGCACCCACAATTCATCCATTTCCATTGAATTCATAAGCATAATAGGACATTTTCATTATTCAAGAATATGATAATGTCATTACAACTTGTAATAACTTCCAAAATAAGGGTAAATTGTAGACACCTAAAATTGGCCACAATTGGCTTCATACCAAACTACAGATTGATTCTTACCAACCATTGCAAATTAAGCTTAAAAATCATTGAATGTCCCAAATTCACTTGTGCATCACTCATCAAGGCTAATAATCATGTTGAGACATCCCTAATTGGGGTATCCTATTATAATCAACAAAAACCTCTCATGGATTCATCTCTAATCATTATATGGCATCATAACATACAGTTTGGTCTATACACCTATTAAATGGGGCAAATGCACACATAAAATTAAAATCAAACCTTAAAAAAATGAAAAATTATTAACATAATCAATTAAAATTCTAAACCTAATTAAATGCTTAGTTGAATTCTCCGTGAGCAATTAATGAAATTCTAAAAAAGGAAATTAAAAAATGCAAATATCCTAGCTTTTTCATAATTACCTTTTTGTGAGTTGTTAAAAATCCTAAAATATATCACTCATGCCTATTCATTACAAATAAATAGGTTCTAACATCTTTTAACTCTATTGGGTTTAGTTAAATCACTAAGGTTATGTTTGAACCCATTCCATGCTTAAATTATACTTTAACTTGCCTTGAGTTGGGGTTATTTTCTAAACCTATAAATACAAACATTTGCCTCTTCAATTGGAGATCTTGAACATAGTAAAGTTATAATGCAGTATTTCATGCATGATTCAACTTTATAGTGTTATAATGCAAAAATAACAAGCCAAAGCCAACATCAATCCACAATCCATGGTACTAAGGAGAGAAGGAGATATCCAACCTCCATTGCCAAAGACTCTTTGAGCACAAGCCAAACAAGCCACATAAAAAATCTTTTTGAACATTCAAGGAAGGTAAGGCATTTGGTATTATTTTAATTTTAGTTGTGTTTTCCATTAGTTTTGTTCATTATGCTCTCCATATGATCTAGTCAAGTAAGCATTATGCATGTTAGTGTGTTTTTATTCAAGTTTTGTTACTTGATCTAAGATTTGATCTAACTTCCCTTATTGGATTCTTTGATCACAATATGATTATGCCTTTGTGTTAGCCACACTTGGGACCATATAGTGCATTTAAAAAATTGTAGATTTTTAGTAAACTCCATTTTTTATGTAATATCTTACCAAATTTTGAATGATCCTCACTCTAAGTTCATACCACATACCAATGTTTGACAAATAGGGGTTTAAAAGATCTACCTATGCTTATTCTTTATTTTTTGGATTAATACTTAATTATTTTTGAGAATTGGTATATCTGTAGAAATTTTGGAAAAATATGCACACACCCTTGTTAATTTTAGATGAGACATTAATGTTATTTCTATTTTATTTGATTTACATGTGTGTTTTGAGACAAATATTGTTTATTTGTTTGTCAAAATTGAAATGAGTCATAACCATCACATGTTTTCACCCCACTTTAACCTAAGAGGGGTTATTCTATGCATTTTGTTTCACATGTTTCTTTAGAGTTTTTAATCCAAAATCCATTTGTGTTTCACTTATTCCATTTTATTTCACACGTTTCTTATTTGAGTCCTTTGTTTTTAATTCTAGCCTTGGTTTTCAAATTAAATGATTATAACCAACTTTGGTTAAATCATTGTTATCCTTTCAAACATAGTTCCTAATTTTTCTACTTTATTTATATATTTTTATCACTTATTATAACTACCTTTTGGCAAATCACTACAATATTCATAGATTGGTTTTGAGATTTTAAGTTAATTATGCCACTAATTATAATTGCCTTTGGGAAAATCAATACCCTTTGCTTAGACCAAGTATGCTTCTATGTCTAAATTGACCATGCTCAAAGCTAGGCCTTTTCCAAACATTAATTATTCGAAACAACTTGTGATGACATGTCAAATCATGGTTTGTTTTTGAACCCACATTATAAACCAATCAGGGTTATTTTTTACCCCTTTTATACCATGCCAATGAAGTAAAATTTGACCTATACCAAAGTCCAAGACCATTTTTTTAGAACAATACTACCCTCTTTGGGCTAATTTCTAAACCTAGCCAAGTTAATTATCATATATTGGTACTACCTTTCTTTGGGCCAATTAAAATACCAAATTCACCCTTTTTGGGCTAATTTTAATGATAATGGTAGCTAATCCCCTACTTATGCTAGTATTACTACTTTATCGTGTATTAATAACTAAGCTCCACAACACCTAAATATCACCATGATAGGCCCTCCTCTTTTGGCTTGCATTAGCAACTAATTTAACAATTTTGGGAATATTGGTGTATTATTCCTAATTTAGTTAAAGGGTTTGAGTAGTAAAATTAGTCAATAATTATGATATAACTAAATTAATAGTTTTTTAAATTTGATTTCTATTTATAATTTTTAAAAATAATAAATGGGTAAAGAGAAATATGACTTAGCTTAAAATTGTGTTGATCCAACTAAGATAGAGGCTAATATCAACTATGCAAAATTGGAACACTATCACATACTGAGATCTAGAATTTGTTTTTTGATTAGACAATAGCATCATAAGTAGATAGGAGTGGCACTAGTGTTGTGGTCCACCTCTACCATTATTGTCCATAGGATCTGAGCTTTATGGGTTTTGCTCAATAGATCTATGTGACCCTGTCTATGAAGTTTAGGTATCTGGAAGTCTATAAAGCTCCCTATAGGGTAGATTATTTATTCAAAACATATCTTCCATTATGATTTGAGCAAGAGGGGGGGTTATTATGTGTAAGATACATTGGGCATGCTTCACACCTTGTGTGTGGGTATGTTTCTTACATACTAATACTCCAAAGAGAGATAAACCCATATGTAGCTCTCCCACTTGATGTGCTTTATGTAATTGAGTGTATGAACATTTAGAATTATAAACTAGATGTACTTGAGATGGCTAAGGACTGGTGTAGGAATTTGAATAATCTTGTAAGTGTATTGGTTAGCTAAATGTAAGAATATGGAAGATTATTTAAATGGTCTTGCTTGTATTCTTGCTTACTTAGTGATAGTTTCCAACCCTTTCTAAATTATATTTGAATCAGATTTTATTGGGATTTATTAGTCATGGATTTATCCTTGAATGGGTTGACAAGGATAAGGATGGGAAACCATAAGGAATTAACTATTGGGGCCAGAAATGGACTTGCACAATAGTGCCAAAAGTGTATAGGAGTGACATTAGTGCTATTTTATTGAGTAGATGAGACTTGTGGGGATGGATTAGTCATGTAAAAAGGAGTATGGATCAATTGGGACTAATTTCAGAAGGCTATAGATGACTAGGACTTAGTGAAAATAACACTAAGAGGGTCATTAGAGAAAGTAAGAGGGACTATGGGTTGGGTGTCATTAGCCATGATCAAGTTACCAATTTTTGCATTTTATATGACTACATTTCCCCCCCCCTTTATTATAGTGATGCAACAAAGCAAAATATTATGATAAAATAAAAATAAAAAACATACCTAAACTTACCTACAAGGGTGAAGCTCATGAAGTTGTATGATGTTAGGTGTGCATAAAGATAGCACACTATGAAGTGTAAATATACAAGTGAAAAAAAAGAGTAGATAATTTCTAACTAGATATGCTATATCTAAAATAAAAATATACAAAAGTTGAGTAAGAGAGAGAGGAAGAGAAAATAATGAATGTAACTCACCAAGTACACAAACCAATACAAAACCTATTGTGCTACTGAGTGATGTTATATGTGTTAGGTGATGCGGGATGTGTGCTAAACCAAGACTAATATAGTGAACAAAGCTAAGTGCTCAATTCCTTGTAAGTGTCTCAAGAATCCAAAGGCTATCCCTTTGGCTTAATCATCACCTACTAAGTAAATCTAGATGATCTCATGTGTGTTGACTGATGTTTAGACTGTGTGTCCAATCCCTATGAATAGGTTGCTCAAGAATACAAAGGCTAGCTAGTCCTTTGGATCCATTATTATCCTATGAAGTGAAGCTATAAATTGAAACCAATATGGAATATGTGTCTTATGAGATGTCTCTTGAAGCCCATAAAATTACTATGATCTGACAATGTTGGTGTGGATATTTGAATGTATGCTAGAAACTAGGCCACTCTTGGCCACTCTGAAAGATGGAGTTTAGGATTGTATGAAAGTCACTTTAAAAGATGCAGATTAGGCTTGTATGAAATCCATTCCAAAACTGGTGTACTAGGCTTATATGAAAGCCACTTGAGAACTTGGGAACTCAAGAAGTTACGATTGTATGAAAGCCATTAAAAAATGATGCCAACCACTTATAGATGGACTAAGGCATTCAACTACTAAGAATGATTGGGTAATGTTGAACTCAAGAGTAATAATAAAAAATGCACCACACACATTTCCCCCAATCACTTGTGTCTAAAACATGGATTTTAATCTAGAAGTTATACCAACTACCCTATTTGAAACTAGAAGTGAGAGTCATCATGCCATGCATGACGCCCCCTATATCTATATTTTTTGAGAAAAAATTTATTGAAACTATTGATTTTGGTTTGAAAAGTAACTAACAAAAATGTAACTAAACTTACCTCTTTATCTATTTTTAGAAAATCTAGTTTTTTTTAGTTAGATAAGAGCACTAAAAGTGGACACTAGTGGCGCCAACATTGTTGTCTAAGTTTAGCACCTTTTTCTAAGGCCAAATATGGTAACTATTCTAGAGTTTTGACTATCTACTTTTTTTTTTTACTATTTTGATGTTTGGTTGTTGTTTTAGGTGTGTTAAATGCTATTGGTTTGATCATTAAGAGCTTTGATATCTATGACAAAACCCCTATTTAGTTCCCCCTCTTTTGAGGGTAGGAATGAATACCCTATAATGATTTCCCTCAAAATGAATATCCCTAAAAGTGTGTTATGATGCAAAGATACATGATATAACAATGATAATTGACAAGATATCTCAAGATATAGCATGATTTGTATTGAGAGATTGTTTGATCAATAGGGGTATGCCTAAATAGATATAAAAATGTAATGTAATGTACTAAACTAGAATTAGAAGTTTAGTTGGTTATTGGTTTTTAGATGGAGGGATGGAGCATGATGTCCATCATGGCATATAAGAAAGAAAGATAAATTCATGATGTGAATTATGGCATTGTAAACAATAAGAAGCAAAAAAACAAGCACACAAGGCAATAAACAAGAAGTGTACAGGGATGGCTAATGGGAAAAAGAAATAAGGGACATGAGAACATGTCACTCAAACTTGAAAGTAAGCATATAAGGTATGATCAAATTCCACATACATATACAAGTTAAAAAAGCAAAATTAGTGTGGAAATGGCAATCATATAGATGAGTATAGGTAAAGGAAATTGACAAATGTCCTAAGGCACACACATGAATATAAGAAAAGGACATTAGAAAATGTACTAAGACACATATAGGATATAAACATAAATTTAGAAATATAAAAAATCTATTTATATTAATCAAGAAAAGAAAGCACGTGAGGAACTAGAAGTACAACCACATCTAACTAATCAAAGCAAGAGGGAAAGTATGCAAGACATGTGAGTACAAGACTACGTATATGCTAAGAAATACACAAGTGCTATATACTAGTGAGTGTCAATAGAATATTATGTATAAGCAAGTGATTAATGTATATCAACATGATAACTAGAATGTGTGTTGTAGGAATGACATAACTTGGATGGTGCAGTCATGTATAATATGCTCCCAGTGGGTATGTATATTAATGTGTGTCTCGATGTCGAATTAGGATGCCCACTCAATAGATAGAGTGAAGTAAGCAAAGAGATGAATGTCACTACACACACTCAAAATAAGATAAATTTAAGCATGGTAATGTAGATAAATCAACAAAAAATAATCATAGAATAACAAATATAAGTCTAGCATGGTAGTAGAAATGTAAAGCATGGATGATGCATACAATAAAAAAAATTGGTGTTTTTAAATTATTTACATGTTTTTTGTGTTTTGAAATATTTAAATATTTTGGGTTTTTTTAAATGTTATATTGTTTTTGGATTTTTTATGTGTTATGTACAATCAATAATAAAAATACTATGTATAATAAATTTAAATGAAGCTATGTACAAGCAAGTAAGAAGAAGCTATGTATAATCAAGATTGGGAAGAAATGATACTAACTAATGAGTCTCATGGGAGACTCCCTATCATGATGTCCTATATCAAAAAAAGGAATCCTATGTGATTGTGAAGCATGAGGGAATGGCTATGAATATGAATCTAACTATTTAGATTTATTGTTGGTATTTTAGAGATCATAACATGTATTGTAACACTCATGATTATCATCTTGATTTTGAACCAATAGAATGTTATTGTTGAATTTTGTTGTATCTAGATATTTTCCTTTGATGAATTATGTCTGTGAATTATTTGTTTTAGGATGTTTAATAAATCCCAAACCTTGGTGACACACATTATCAACTTCTGGAATAAGATTAGTGATGCCTTGAGCATGCTTGCACAACCCTTGACATTGATAATCAAACTATTGTAGATATGTTTGACCAAACCCATACTATTTTGAAAGTTTAGCCTCATTTTGGAGAGGTATATTTGCATATTTTTTTGTGCTTTACCTATGTTTGTGGTACTATTTATTGTTATGATTTTGCTTTTTGATCCTTTTTTCATCTAAGTTATGTTTTGGAAACCACTTTTGTACTATTTCTAAATTTTAACCTTTTTGAATGTGTTCCTATGTCACTATAGATTGCTTGATTTATTTACCTTGTATATGTTCCTCCTTATAAACTATCTATTATATATGTTGTTTCAATGCCAAACATGAATATGTGTGATGCCTATGCATTCTATGATATGCACAATAATATATGGATCTTCTCACTAGATGTAGTGGAGGTAGTTTGATCAAGTTGGATTGAATCATTTCCCATAGTACCTTACTTGAAATCGTAGTTGATCTTTGAATGCTTTTTGAATCACTTGTTGTAGAGTTACTTTTTTTTGAATTCTTATATTGATAAATAACATTGCTTGCAATCAATTGATTAGGTGAAGGTGCATTTAGATGATTGACACTAAGGTGCCTTTGAGGCTTTTTATTATAATATGATTTTCCAAATTTGTAATATTTTTATGTAATATTTAATTATATGTTTATAAATATAAAAATTACTTACTCATAATGGTTATTTTATCCCTTAGTGTCTCACAGGTGCAAACCTTAGTTGCTTCCGATTGAACATGTAAGCACATATATTGAAGAGGCTTTGAAGAAGCTAATGGATAAATATATGCATTAGGAATAATAGTATGGGATGACTCACCTTTTGGAAGGGTGATATAATGGACCTAGTTAGAGGAAAAGTATTTAGAGGAAAAGTATTTATCACTATTTCCTATGCATAAGATATGACATTAAAACTTGACAGTTGGTTGTTAAATTATGTAATGGATACTATAGGTAGAAATCATGTTTGTGGGATAAAATTCATGTAATTGGAGTTATAAATTATATAAAAATATGTTTATAAATATCATCCCACATGAGAGACAACAAGTTTGGGATAAAGAGCATGGAATTATACATTAATGCATAAAGAACTTTGACATGTGTTATGACATTTATAATGTATTTAGCATGATAAACTTGAATTTTTTTCCATATGAGAGATATAAAGGATGAATTTTTTAATGAATGCATAAGAACATTTGGCATGTGCTATGACATTTCTAATGTTTTTAGCATGATAAACTTGAATATTTGTCCAAATGAGAGATAGAAAGAAAGAGATGAAACCTTGTATTAAAAACAAGTAAAATTTGCTTTGAAGGAGAGGAATATTACTATGTTGAACAATGGATTTCTTAATATCATCCCATATTATGATAAATAGGAATGAAAAGCAAAGAATGAATATTTATATTAGCATATGGTAAACTTCATCATTCATGTACATGATAGGACCAAGTATGGTCTCCTTATTATTTGCAAGAAATGCAAGAAAAATGTATAAATAAGTGAGATCCATTTTTAAATCCAATTTTAGAATATAAGATGATATCTCAAAAATAGTAGGACCTAGTGTATGCATTGAGGATTTGAAAAATGATTATGTGAGCAAATTTTCTATAAAATTTTGAAATTGAAAGTGGATTTTTGAGTTAGATATGCAAGTAAACAATTAGAATTTCATTGGAAAATTAGTGATGTAATAGGATCTAGTAAATGCAACTAGGGTTTTGAAAAATGAATGTGTTTGAAAATTACTATTGAATTTTGAAATTTTAATGGATTTTATAATTTAAATATGCTAGTAAAAATTTAGAAAATTACTAAAAAAATTGGGACCTAGTATGGGCAACTATGGTTTGAAAGAAAATTATTTTAAAATTACTAGAAAATTTTAAAATTTAATTCTAATTTATGATTTTATTATGTAGGTAAAAAATCAAAAAAAAAAAAGAAAAATCAGTAAGAAAATTACCCTAGGATTTCTAGGGTTTTTATATACAAACAAAGTAAGTCAGGTTCAAATGATTTAACAGTATGTGGAATATAGGTGTATTATTCATTATTTAGTTAAAGGGTATAAGTAGTAAAATAAATAAATAATTATTTTATAATTAAGCTACTAATATTTTAACTTTTATTGTTGTTTATACTTTCTAAAACTAGCAAATGAGTAAAGAGAAATATGACTTAGCTTAAAACTATTTTGATTCGATAGAGATAGAGGCTAATATTGACTATATAGGACTAGGACACTCAAAAATTGAGATATAGAATTTATTTTTTAATTATATAGGAGTGTCATAAATGGATAAGAGTGGGACCAACACTATAATCCACCTTTGTTGCTATTGTCTTGAGGATCTAAGTTTTTTGGGTTTTGCTGAGCAGGTCTAGGTGACCCTATCTATGAAGTTTTAGTAGTTGAAAGTCTATAAAGATCCTTATAGAGAAGATTATTTATTCAAACCATATATTTCATTTTGTTTTGACCAATTTTGAGCAAGAGGGGGGTAGTGTGTTTAAGATGCACTAGACATGCTTCACACCCTGTGTGTGGGCACATTGACTATATACCAATACTCTGAATAGGGATCAAGCCATATGCAGTTCTCCCACTTGATGTAATTTATGTAATTGAGTGTATGAATATTAAAAATGATAAATTGTATGTACTTGATATTTCTAGGGATTGGTGTATAAATTTGAATAAGCTTGTATGTGTATTGGCTAGTTATATGTAGAGAATAGGGAAGATTGCTTTAATGGTCTTGCTTATATTCTTGCTTACTTAGTGATAGTTACCAACCCTTTCTAAATTATATTTGAATGGGTTTTTATAGGGATCTATTAGTCATGGATTTAATTTTCTCATATTAGTCCAACAAGGATAAGGATGGGAACCTAGAAATAATTGACTATTACAGGTAGGAATAGACTTAGACAATGGCATCGAAAGTGGTTAGGAGTGTTATTGGCACTATAGTCCTAGTGTGGCACTATTGTCTTGAGAAAATGGGACTTGAGGGGTTTGATTAGTCATGAAAGAGGATTCTATCTTAGTTGGTACCAAGTTTTGAAGGCTAAATATGAATAAGAATAAGTGAAAATAAGCCTAATAGGGTCATTAGAGCAAGCAAGAGGGACCTATGGGTTAGGTGTCATTAGCCATACTCAAATTACTAATTTTTATATGACTATGAAAACCAAGCTCTGTAATACGTAAGTATTACCATTTTATGCCCTCATCCTTTAGCCTATATCAACCAAAACTTTTAGTTCCCATTCATTAACATTATAGGCCCTTCCAAATCTAGTAGTTCATTATCCCAACAAAGTTTTAGAATTGTGACTAGACATATCACAATTACAATCCTAGACCCATAGTCAATCTTTGTTGAGTCCATATTAGATGAGAATATTTAAAAATAACTCATTATTGAACCATAATTTATTATTTATCCATCTCCAACCATCCCCCACTTTATAAAATCTAAGTCAGTCTTTGAACCATAATAGAGCCAATCATTAAATCTCCAAGATCCATCATTTAAAGACCAAAATGTCTCTAAATTTGATATTTTATAACCAATTATAATCCAATGCCAAAAATATAACCAATCCATGATGTTTTTTTTGAAATGGCTATTTATGACAAGTTAACCTATGTTGAATCACCCTTTCCCTTTAGTTGAGGAGTCTCACTTTGACTAGCCAGACTCTATAGAATCACACTTTAATGATTATAACCACCTTTGGGAAAATCATTATTTTGACCATTCCCCTATTTTTAAGGAGTCTTATTTTGACAAGATAGTCTTTATGGAGATTTTTTTACCATTTCCCTTTTATTGAGAAGCCTCACCTTGATAAGCCAGTCTTTGTGGAGTCCTTAACTGAGACTATTTCTAAAGACCCCATTCTTCAACCCAAAGATATTACTTGTAAAATAAAAATCATTTAACATAACATCTTTTTTACCATACCAAATGAATAATCAACATTGAAGTTAGGTTATTTTTTTGAATTGATATCAATTTTAGCATTAGAAACAAAATCAACCCTAGTCTCAACATTGAATTCAAAGTCCCTTAAGTTAGGCTCAAATTTACAATCAGAGTACATTCGAGGACGTTATGACATTGGTTACACATGCTTTGTAGATCAATTTTAATATATTTATGATCCTTCCATAATTTTTTATGATGATTAGTTTAACATCAACACAAGTTCTAGTATTTTTTATAAGGATTGTGTTGCCTCTTACCATTATATTATTATTCCACATGCCATTAAAATAAACCAACCTAGCCATTATATTGACATTCCACCTCCCAAAAGTTTCATTTGGGACTAACATAATCACACCTTATTGAATTACATCCATGGTGACATATCAGTTATTGAATATAAAGGGGACCACAAACACATTCATGTAGAAGAAAAAAAACCTCCTAGTGAAACCTTTTTATAGGCACTAGGGGGAAATCAAAGTCCAAACTCAAAATATTCTAGTAAAATCATGTTTGAGGCATTACAGGATGATTAAATTCAAATGTCAATGTTCCTTATTGAAACCTTCTTAGAGGCACTATGGGACAATCAAGATAAATTCATTGGTGAAAACCTCTTCAATGTGTTAAAAGTTGAGAACTTTACTTTAATGCTTGATGAAAATATTATTAAATATAACATTAGTAAAGCTTCCATTTTATATTATAATTAGATAGAATCATCTCTCAAGCCTAAACAACATAAAAATATGGTGGTCCTATCGAGAACATATTCAAAAGTCTTTGGCCCTGCCACAACTAAAATTATGTTGAAACCATAATCAACAACATTGTGTGTGCCAAAAAATCATGATCTTCATTTGTTTCCCAACCATTATACATTTTATTATGATCCATTCATCTATTTTATAACCTATATTACATTACCAAATAAAATCTTTTATCCACTATTTATCCTTATTTACCATACCTAGTCACACTTTCCTTTACAAAGGATATGAAGACATCTTGTTTCTAATTTTCAAAGAAATAAAATAGATGGCTGATGAAGATCACAAAAAAATTATTGTATTTCAAATCAATAATAGGTTCTTGACAAAGCAATTATTTATAAGGGATGTGGGCTATAAATTTAAACAATTGACTATTCTAGTTGTATAATATGTTGATCAGAACGTGTATCTTCATATCAATAGGAACAACATAATCACTTACTGTGTCTTACCCATTACCCTTCCATTTACCTTAACTTATAAATTTGATGTAACCCTATTATCAGTATAGCTTATTATCCATTATGGCTATATCATGTTTTGATCAGGATGTGCATCTACACATTAGTAAAAACAACATAATCAGTTATTGGGCCTTGTCATTTGCCCTACCATTTACCCCTTTTTGTACTATACCTTATTCAATTCTACCATAAGTCAACCCCTTTTCCACAATATAACTATTTTAAGATAAATTTAAGTTTGAAAACTTTTTTATTTTGAGAGTAACTTAAGCCATGCTCTCATCATTTTTTGAGTTGGCCATTTTGTATCTCATAAATCTCAATTGAGTTTAGATACATATAAAATTTCAATAACATTTCAATAGTTTCAAAACCCCTAAACATTAGAAAAGACCTAAGAAAATACTTAAAATAATGAAATCATGAAAATTGGCTTAGAATTCTGATGTGAGATATAAATCCATCAAAATTTTCTAGGATGGACTCTCTTACCTATCTAGCTTCATTTATAAACCACCTTGGTATCTCTCCTCCCATTTTTTAGAGAACTATATTGGCTTGAGGTTCACTCAGACTATGTAGGCAACATTTGGATACATGGGGTATCTTAGGTTAGTTCAGCCACCTTCCTTTATTTTTTATACCATCTCATTTGCCTTAAGTATTTTAGAACTCCTAACTATTTCACAAGTAACCACTTATCTTTAGTTTCCCCATCCTTAGTAGCCTTAGTCTTACACTTTCACCATTTTACGAGTTAATATTTTAAGCATTGTGTGTTTGAACTCAATGCACTAATGACTACTTGGATTTTTTTATGATCTCATCATTTTATGATCAACCATAGCCTAAGATCTCACAATTTTAAAAACTCATCCTCATTTCATACCATAAATGTAGCAAACACTCTAAATTACCAATTTAGTTAATTAATGGATAAATGTCTCTTGACTTTTCATATAATTTTAGCCTAAACCATTCTCTCATGCTTTCATGTGTTTTTTATGTTGATGTTTTCATGATTATAAATTCCATCCCCCTCTTTTTCTACTCATTTTCCATTTTATGAGACCATTTATATTTTCCTCTACATGTCAATCATGTTTTCTTATCATCAATTATCTTCTATCCCATATCCTGGGAGAACTACACTTGGCCTAAAGTTCATGTTGGATCTCATGTCCATAAAACTATGTAGGTAGCATCCATTTTCTTAGTGCATCCAGAGTTAGCATAGATACCCCTTCCTTTTCTTCTATCATTGTCTCCTATGGCCTAGAAGTAACCATTTGCCATGTTACCTTTACCATTGTTCCCTATAGCCCAGGGGAAACTTTGTATCTTTTGTTCTTGTGTTGTTTTATATCTATCATTTATACCTAACTTAGGGGTCACCCTGTCACCAAGAGTAACACCTATATTACACATGCATGAATGATTTGTATTCTATTTCCATTAACATGGTGATTAACTATTATTTGTATATTATCATTTTTTTAACTTAGTTTACTTGTTTGCCTTTGTGTGTTTAGAATAGTTATTTTCTTGCACATTTTCTTGACTTGTTTGTTTATTTTATTTATTGGTGTTTTGTATAATTTATCTTATTTATTTTTGTTTTCTTATTTATGGTTTTATGTTTTTTTGTTTTTATCTATTTGTTTATTTTGTTTGTTTTATTTGATTCATTATTTAGTTGTTTATTTGATTGTTTTTATTTAACTTTTTGACCTTTTTGTTTCTCAATTATCATAGGATCATTACACTTTATTTACACTTGAGTCTCGATTACCCATATATTGTACTCGATTTGTGAACTTGTGTACATTTTTACACCTAGTTTATTTTATTATATTCACTTGGGATTTGACTGTTCATATATTACACCTAAGTGACTTACACTTTCATTTAAGATGAGTTTTCCATGTTTTCGATACACATTATTATTATAGTTATCTCTAACTATGATATTTAATATCACAAGATACAAAAAAAATTAGGCCAAAGGATCTATCAAATAATGTAATAGGAATTATTGCTTGTTCACACTAAACAAATCTTAGACCTACCCAAACATTACCCAAATGTTAAGTAATTAAATCAAAACTAAATAGTAATATCTACTAGTTAGGATGTGTATCTCCATACTATAAAGTTGCCTAAATTCATGCCTATCCTCTATGTCATCTTGTTATTATTCCATGAGTATGGATTCATTACATAAGGCCCCTTTCCTAATTTTCCATACTAGGTAAAATTATGTAGATGCTTCTTGATCATATCCACCCTACTAGGGAAAAGTAGAATTGTATCACACTTTAATCTACCCTATTGAGGCATTTTCACTATGCCAATGATTATAACTAACTTTGGTAAAACAATTATTTTCACTCATCTACCCTAATTGGGTACCTCACCATACCAATAATATAACCACCTTTGGGAAGATCAATATTTTGACCCCCATTACATATAGATCGCATAATTTTTTTCTTTTTGAGGGAATGTTTAATGACTTGATTTGCCACCTAATACATTAAGGGGGTATACAAGTCTCATCCATCACCTAAAATATGGAAATTAACTACATTTACTAGAGCACTACAAGATGTGCCTATTTATAAATCAACAAGTAAGATTAAATTTCCTAATCTGAAGGTGATTAAGCCTCACAATGTAACTAATCACATATAGGAAATAACATAGATAACTAACCTATGCTACATGTAGATAAAAGTGTAACTATACCATGTGGAATTTATTGCATATAGTCTAGTATAAATTAATTATTCTATCCCCCCCTTAATTGATCATAGCCTGAAGAGAAGAAGAGATAATTTTTGAATTCCTCAAACTTATCATGTGCAAGTGACTTTATGAAGACATCTACACATTGATTCTAAGTAGGTAAATACTAGATTTATGTTTTGTGTTGTTGAACATGTTCACATATGAAATCAATATGGACCTCTATGTGTTTGATTCTCTCATAAAAAACTAGCTTATGAACAAGATCTAGAATACCCTGATTGTCACAATGCAAAATTGTAAGCTATGTTTGTGGAGCTCCAAGTCTTGAAAGAATATGATGTATCCATATATCTTCAAAGATAGATATTTATATAGTGTGATATTATTCCTTTATGAAATATCTAGAAATACAATTATGCTTCTTACTTCCCCATGAAATTGGACTAGATTCTAAAAAGAACACAAATCCATAAGTGGATTTCCTATCAATATAAGCATCATGATCTGCATTCATGTATCTTATCAAGAATAAATTATCATTATTTTTTGTACTCTAGGCCATAATCAACTATACCTCTGGTGTATCTCAATACCTTATTTTTTGCTTTCCAATGTGTCACCTTTAGTTCTTGTATGAATCAAGAAATATAGCTGATAGCATAGCTATTATCTAGCCTAGAATATGTTAAGTAAATGAGACTCCCAATAAACTACCAATAAAGATTTGCATTTACTTTAGGTGATGGATTTGTATGAGACAACTAAAGTCTTGTCTCCATAGATGTTTCAATAGGCTTAAAATCCATCATCCTAAATTTCTCAAACAATGTCTTGGTATACTTCATTTATGAAACAAAAATTTGATGTTGTTTATGCTATACCTCCAAACTAATATAATAGTGTAGCAGCTTGAGATCTTTCTTGTTAAATGATCACTTGAGATCATTTTTAGTTGCATTGATCATATTCACTATGCTACCAGTGATGATTAGATCATTGACATAAATAATCACTATAACATCCTCCCCCCTATATTTTTTGAGGTAAAGGTTAAGATCATATGGACTCATGTTGAATCCATGTTGTATGAGATACTCATCAATATTGATGTACCAGGCTTGGGGAGCCTATTTTATCCCATATAAAGTCTTGATAAGCTTACACACCTTATGTTCCTAATCAGGTACCATAAATCCTTTAGGTTGAGTCATGTAGACTTTCTCTTTCAAATATCCATTAATAAAGACACTTTTTACACCATTTTATTTAATTTCTATCCAAAATATGCATTCGTAGCAAAAAAAAACATTTTGATAGTCTTTATCTTAGTCATGGGAGTAAAAGACTCCTCGTATTTAATGCCTTTTTTCTAAGCATACCCTTTTGAAACAAGCCTTGCCTTGTACTTATAAATATTTCCATCTACTTTTTACTATGTCTAAAAGACCCATTTTTACCCAATAGGCTTTTTCCCTCATACAAGATCAATAAGATTCCAAGTGTTATTCTTTATTAGTAAATGATGTTTTGTATCCATATCATCTTTACAAGGTCTAGACTATAGGCATTTTATTTATATTTAGGGCTCATATATTTCTTAAACAATAATCATAAGGGCCATATTAACCCCTTCTCGACTCATGATTTGAGTAATTAGTCTTGAAGTGGATGTATCTAGTATTCCATTCAAGTTAGCATCTCATATAGTACTTGTAAACCACTTGGGCATACATTGAGCTATAGGTGGTGGTGCTTGAGGTCTTGTTTGACTATCTTCATTATCACCTTCACTATCACTATTTTAAAATATTATAGGACTTTTTGTTGTATCATTTTCCTATGTAGAATATGGATTAATTCAACTCTTTTCACTAAACATGACATCTTTATTGATTAGTACCTTCTTTATTTTTGGATCAAAGAGTTTATATTCCTTTGATTATGCACTGTATCCCACAAAAATACATTATTATTTTTTTCTTATCCAACTTTTGCCTTTTATTCTTAAGAACATGAATGTATGCCTTGCAACAAAAAACTTGAAGGTGTGTAACCTTTGGTTTATTCCTTTTCCAAGCTTCATGTGGTGTGATTCCATCAAGAAATTTGGTGGGTAACCTGTTCAAAAAGTATACTTTAGTGTGATAAGCTATTTCCCAATATATATTAGCCAATTTTGTATCTTCAACCATGTTATGAAACATTTAAACAATGAGTATGTTACATTATTCTATAACTCCATTCTACTAAGGTGAATATGGAGTTGTTAATTACTGATTGATTCCATTTTCACTAAGATAGGCTAAGAATTCTTCACTAGTGTATTCCCCAAAGATCTAAGAGGGGGGTCTTAATTTTCCTATTAGTTTCATTTTTTACCATGGCCTTGAATTTATTGAAGACTTGAAAAACTTGATCTTTAGTCTTTAATAAATAAACCCACATTTTCCATGAGTAATCATCAACAAAAAGTTGAAATTATGTGTACCCTCTACGACTAAGAGTTAAATGTCTGCATAGATTGGTGTGCACTAAGTCCAACTTTACCAAATGATCTATATGTAGTCTTTCCAAAGGGAGATCTTCTTTGTTTTCTAGCTAAGCAACTAGTATATATATTAGAAGATTGATTGCATTTGGTAAGACCATAAACCATATCCTATTTGTTTAATTCAAAAAAATAACCATAACTCATGTGACCATATCTTTTATGCCATAAGTTGCCTAGTTATATATATTTATCCACAAGGGATTGATGATCATTTCAAACAAAATCAAGTTAAAATATTTTACCAATGTTGGAAGCTTTGGAAATCACTTTTAAGTTCATAGTCTTATCTTTGATGTGGAAATTTTTTTGACCATTTTGGTGATCAAATTCAACCATGAGGTTATGGTCAATTAGTTAATTAATAGATAAAAAAAATTTTGTAAGTCTTAAAACATATAGAACATTTGAAATGTGACAATTATTGTTTCCAAGTTGAGGTTTGATGTCACCACTGCCTTGTAATATATATGAGGTATCATATCCAAGTGATACATTTCCTTTTGATTTTTTTTGTTCAATGTATAAAACCATTATTTTCTTCCTATCATGTGTCTTGTTGCTCCTGAATAAACATACCAAATTGCACTTGGATGATTGGTAGAATCATGTGTTTGAGTGGCTAAACCATATTCCTCATTTGAAGAATCATATTCTTTAGCAATATTTCTATGTTGGTTAGGCTTAGAAATTTTCTATTTTCACCTACTTTGTTGTTGTGGTTTCTTCTTTTCTGTTTTTGGTGAACTATTGAAATAATGATTCTTACTTGATGAGCCTTTTTATAATGTGCTGTACCAACAATGGTTTAAGTCAAGTCATTGTCTTCCATAAATTTTACATGTTATAGAAGAAATTTATTTGTTCCCTTGTTAGTTTTGTTACTTATTCTACTTTGGAGATTATTTTTTACTGCTCATGGGTTTCTTCCCATTTTGATTTGATGCAAGTACATGTTCATCATCTGTTTCCTTCAAATTATTCAAACGTTCCTCTTGTTGAAATAAATTCACCAACACTTTAAATTTTGGTTTTTATCCTATGATATTCAAAGTGGTCAAAAAGATCTGGCATACATGGGTGGTTCTCTAAGGAATATAGGGACCAAATAATCATCTATCATCTATTCACCCAAAGATTGAAGAAAAACTCACAAATTTACAACCCTTCTGAGGAATGATTCTACTTTTTCATCTAATTTGAGCATGAGAGTGCGTAATTATCTCTAAAGATGAAATATTTGATTTTGATTCTTAGCTTCATATATTATTTTAAACTTATCCCAAGCATATTTTATAGTTTTAGTACTTTGGATATGAAGTTTTACCTCATCCAAAATTCCAAACATGATTATTAACTTAGCCTTTTTATTAGCTTTGTCATATTTATACTGTTGATCAACATATATTATATGTCTGACCCATGTGCCTTCTATAACTGACTAATTAGGTGTTTACAGTTTTATTTTCAAGTAGCGTAGTTGTAACTGTGAAGTAATTATGTGTTAGGAAGGACAAAATGAGGTTCAAAACCAAATATCATGTAATGAAAATTTGTGTCTGATAAGAAACTACAAGTGTGTTGTAAGTTCAAAAAAAATATGTGGAAATAGAAGTTGATAATTCACACACACAATGAAATGCATTCGCATACAAACACACAAAAGACATCAAACACCATCGAAAATGCATCCTATAATGTAATAGAAAATTGAGGAATATAGACATTGGCTTCAACCAAAAATGCATTAAAGTAGTTTACAATTGTATTTTCCTATTGGAAGATGATTTTAGGGTGGTGAGAAAATAAAATATTCCCCCTTTTTTGGTCTTTACAATTGTAGGAAAAATAGCCTATCTTGTCCAAAGAGCCTCTTGGGTTAGACAATTCACTATTTTAAAAAAATGGCTTTTTATCTTATAATATTCACTTTCCATTTTAAATTTCACCAATTAAGTTTACAAAATGATAATTTTCAAAATGTAAATGACTTTTTTTATTCTTCCTATAAATGGGATAACCTCCTCTAATAAATTTAGCCCAATTAAAAAATCCCTCCTCCTCTTTGTTAAATAAATGGATTTGAAATTATATAATAATATAATAAATAGGTTCATCCATATTATATAATAAGTTGATTTAGATATACTATATAATTAAAAATATTGTGTGAACCTAAATGGAATAAAGTAATGGCTTGGAGCTTGAGTTGGTAGTAAAAACCCAACTATAATTGGATGCTATTGATAGTAGAGGTTGATGTTGTTAATGGATACCATTATAGGGTTATCATTGAGTAAAGAATATTATAAATGTAGAGCTATCTAGTAGAGACATCTAGTAGAGGTTGGGTGATGTAGAAGGAGCCATAGTTGGATGCCAAATGGATGCCATGAAAAAAGAGCTTGAGCATCTCAATACCAAATGAAAGATAGAAAGAAATTTCATTTGTTAGAGCACTACAAGAAGTGCTTATTTATATATCAAGTGAGATTAAATATCCTAATATATAGGTGATTAAGTCTCATAATGTAACTAATAACACATAGGAAATAATAGATATAACTAACCTATACTACATGTCAATCAAAGTTATAACTACACCATGTGACATTTATTACATATAGACTAGGATAATTTAATTATTCTAATATCATCAATTAGGGAATTAGCCAATGCATTAATAAATCTCTCATTATTTGAGAAGAAATTACTATGTCTATGTCTATAAATGCCTTCCCAAATAGGGGAAAACTATAGAAACCTTATTTTGTCTATAATCATGTTCCAAATAGACTTCATATTGATTACCACCAAGTAGGGAAAATTAAGCCTAAGAATCACTAAAAGTCCAAATTTTGTATGCGCATCTAACATTAGTACCCATAATTATGTTGGGGAATCCTTATTTGGGGTATTATCCTATGTAGAACATTGACCTCTCACAAGTTCATCTCTACTCAAATTGAAACCTAATAAATTGACATATTAGCCTTTGGACCCATTAAGTAGGGAACTTAAATAATTCCTAAAATGCAATAATGTGAAGTAGAATGAATTAACTCAGCAAATCCAATTAAATTATGAGTGAAATTTATATGTGAAATTAGTGAATATTAATTTTGTATAAATGAAATTCCAATAAAATTAAGGTCATGATGATGTCATCATCCCTAAAGTCAAAGAATTGGAAATATCTTCTTTAAGCCCTTAAATTCAGAAATGGAGAGCCATGCTTAATAAATGGGATATCTATCCTAACTATTAATTTTTTGTCCCCTCCTTAACTTAAATAGGGTTAAACTAAACCTAACCATGATTAAATCTGACGTAACTACACTTGAGTTAGAGTTAGATGGATAACCTATAAATAGAAGTTTCAAGGCCATTATTTGAAAAAAAGATCTTGAGAGAAAGTTATAATGTTAAATTTTTGAGAGATAGTTTTATTGTGTAATGTTATAATGTAAAATTATTGATAGATTGCTTCATATTTCCAAATTCAAGACAAACAAATCCAAAGTGACAAGGATAAATGACGCAAAGAACACCATTGTTAAAGTCTCTTTGATCACACAACCAAGCACATTCCTCTAAGGCCAATGTGAAAATCTTTATCACAATAAAGGTGAATAATACTTATTTTATTTTTTATTTTTACTTACATTATTCTCTTACTCCTTAAGTAGGTAGGCTTGAGGTGTTAGATTCTTTATGTTTTTTATTGATGTTTATCATACTAACACTTGACTAACTCCCCTCTTGGCTTCCTATATTAAAATAGGTTTATATGAAAAATACTCAAAATAAAGTATTTGAATGTAAAAAATATTTTTATTACCATATATGTTTAAAACTTTTTACAAACATGTGCTTTATGTTAAGGCATAAAATTCAATATATTTTTTTATTAATGGTAAGGTGTTTTTTTAAAAAGTGACTACCCTTTTATAATGAAGAGAAAAATATATAATTAATGAAAAATGAATATCCTATACCAAAATAAAAATAAAAAAACCTCAAAAATATCTAAATGGTATGGTCATCAAAACTACATAAAAAAATAATGTCTGCAAAGAGGACTAAAAAACAACCCAACATAAATAACAATAACAACAATAATTATAAACAACCATAAAATGGAAAAGAAATAGCTAAGACCCTTCATCATCATTTTTCTTTTGCAATATCAGGGTCATATTAAATTTATCTAAATCCATTATTTTTTTAATCACTATCATCTATTTACCTCATTCCTCTGAGTTGGGAAAGATAAGAATGGAGAGATTATGAACAACACCTAGTTTATAATTCAACAATAGAACCCTGAATAACAAACCTTCACCTTCTAACTTAGACTTTAATGGAGTTTGGTCTTTCATACCTTAAATAGGTTTACATATAGTATTCTTTTTAAATTACTTTTTCATATTATCCCCATAGGGTTTTTAAGACCAAATTTGGCACTTCACTTTCATCTTCACTTTCAAAAATAGCTTCAATGATTGTATGCTCTAAACTCATCCTTCCATGAGGTATTTAATTTTTTTCTCTTAATGTGTGGATAATAATTAACCAAATGAGAATTTTTAAAACATATATGACATATAAAAGATAACCCTTCATAATGAATAGGTTTAACCCAAGTTTTATTCCTCACAATCAGATCCACTTGAGTTGGATGTTATTTAGTAACATTTACATTTATCATGATTTAAGCATAAGTTGAATGTCTAATTTATTTTGTTATGTGGTATTCATACCAAAATTAACCAATAAAAGTACCTATGGATTTAAAAACAAAAATTTCCAAAAGTTATAGAGGTAGGTTCAAAAGCCATAGCCAAATCAATTTTGTATTAAAAGTTTTAATATGGGAGTTAAAATTAGGATGCCAGGGTTTGGCCAACAACATATTACTCTCCTTCAAAGCCCAATAATATTCATTAATTTTTTTTTTGTCTTTAGTGTATTTAAAAATTAATATGAAAGTTACTCTAGCATAATATCTAATTTTGATCTTACCTTCCACTAGTGCTTACCAAAGACCCATGATCCATCAATGGAAATTAGGTAGTATAGTCTAGAAACCATTAAATTTACAAATCATTGCATTCAAATAGATTCTCTCTTCATTATTGATGATCGCATTCAATTCCTTCTCATAAAAAATAATAACCTTCTTATTTTTAGTTTTGGATAAGGGCTTATCATGGTTGAACTTGGAGACCATCATAACATAGGATTGTCAATTACCTACATTATGGTGCTCCCTAGCTATTATTTCCTCCATCAACATTATATATCAAAATATAATAATAAATTATACCACTAGAATATGTTTACACCCTAAATTATGGTCCTTATTTTTAGCTTGCACAAAAATGGGGTTCACATCCCCTATACCCTTTACATTATGCAGTCTCTCTTGGACATCCTTCACCCCTGTTCTGGGTTTGCCTTGCTCTGCCATAGCCTTTATGTTAGGAGGTGTGACAACATTCTATATCTTGACCAAGTTAACTATATAATCATCATCAAGTTTCATAGTATATAGTTATTCATTTAGCATTTATCTAATTTTTATCAATCTTCAAATAAAATCTATAATCACCAATGCACTTCCATCACTTATGATTTTATCACCACCATCACTTAGGGTTTTCTCCATATTCTAGCACTAGTAAGAGGAAGATAAGATATAATAAAATTATAATTAAAATTTGAAAATATTAATTAAACTATTTTGAAACCATAGAATAACATAAAATATAGATAATTTAGAGATACTTAATCTGTAAAATACACATCTCATCCTTCAACATATGAGAATCAAACAAATGGTATTATTGGTACAAATATAGGAACATTAAAACCACATAATATGATCACAATTTATGATAGAGAAATCATCGTTGATGATTTAGATAAACATGCACTCTTTGTTAGTTCTTTTATCACATAAAACTTATTTATAGTGTCATGATTGATAAGGGGTCGAATGAAAATGCATGTATAATGACATTTATTCACACCCTTATGTTTATAGATAAATATTTTAAAATATATGAAAATAATATATTTATGATGATATTTCAAGTGCTGTCATTAAGGTTTTGCCTTGCTCAAATTTTAACACTTCTCCATATCTAATAGGGTTTGGGGAATATATAATACTCAACCCATTGTTTAAGCAGTGGTATCTCCTTGGGACATAATCACCTCATGGAATTTTCCAAATAAGTTCAAGTGGAAACTTTGGTTCTCAAACTCATAGGTGTATTTATTTCTTAAAAGTGTCTCATATAGTTTAATGACCTAATTTATTTTAGATTTTCTATCATGAGTGGGTATTGATTTTTACATGTTTCCTTGCAAGATTTGTAGGGATCAAGCTAGATATTTGGGGCATACCTAGAATCATCAAGTGTAATTATAAAAAGGCATAAAATTTATTTATTTTATCCCTTTAAACTAGAATTTTCAATACTAGATTAAAAGAGGGAATTTTTTAGACACCTAATTTTGGTATTAGACACATGGAAGCATCATTTTTAACATATATTTGATATACGTTACTAATGAGTACACATTTGAATCCTATGCACAATTTCCCCTAGTTATTTACCTATTTTATATCTTGTCCAACCCAATATGTGATGACACATATTCATATCTCCAAAATTTATGCCATAACCCTCTATAATCCTAATTAGATTATCACCATATTCTAGATCATTATTTTTTCCACTTTGGATAGTTCTAACAACAATAGGAAAATTATGGTTACCAAAAGTATTTACCTTCAAAAACAATGTCTCAAGATCATTAATGAATATTTTTTAAATTAAAATGTCTTCCTTGGGTTAGACTAAGCATATTTCCTATGTTAGTTGTGGGGGGAATATCTAAGATTCATCTATAAATACAAATCAATCGTAAAGTCATACTCAATTGGAAATTACATAAAAAACCACTTACATAACAAGATATGTATTTACACACCTGTGAGACATTATTTAAAGGCATAATTTTTTTTAAAAAAAAATAGGAGTCCTAAAGATATGTTTGAATATTAATGAAAAGTCAAAGTTGCATGTTGTCAAGTGTTAAAATACAAAGTGTTGCATCACATTCTAGAGGATCATGATTGAGAAAAAACAAATATAGGTGGGATAAATATGTGAAGTTTAATCCCTCCTTGGAAGATTGAAATTTAGGAAATAATAAATTACTAAACTAGGCTGGTTAGGACTACCCAACCCATCTTGTTAACCCTTGTCTCTAAACATGTTTGTGTTGAAAGTGAAGTTAGGGGCTTAAATAAAGTGGAAGAAAAATCATAATGTGTTCATAGGATTGATGTAAAAAAATAGAGATAAATCATCTAAAAAAATAGTTTTAACATCTATGATAGGATATATCAACATAGTCAACCTAGATAGTGTTGGTAGATAGTGGGGAACATTGGTTTCCATAGGTATTTATCCTTCACTGGCTATATTTGCATATATTTTGACAGTATACTTTCCTAATATGAGAAATTAAAAAGACATTACATATTCATCTTGAAAAAATTGTTATAGGTAGTGAGTAGTACAACACAGAAAATTAAGTGTCTTCTCTCCTCTCTTTACTTGGTCAATATTATATGTAACAAGTATAATTAATCTATCTAAACTATATTCAAAGTTGTAAGGTTTATTTTATATATTATTCAGTTCAAATTTCAACAAATTTATGTTATTTAGATCAATTAAATAAAAATATGAGCAAAAAAACATGTTTAATATAATTTTTATTACATTATTGAGGAGAAAGATGAATTAGGGATATATTTGATGAATTATAATGTGGTTTGGGTAGTTGAATTTGCTTCGTTAGTTGTATAAATGAAACCCACACACACACAAAAAAAAAAAAAAAGGTTTTCATTGTATGTTCTATATTATTAAATTTATTAATGATTAATTTTTATTATATATTTCATAATCATATAAACCATTTGATTTAATTCATTAAGATTTTATTTATTTAAGGTTTGGTGTAGTTTTTTTCATCTTTTTGCATGGTCATCATTGTTGTTGATTCATAATCAAAGTTATTTTGATTTATGTATTGTATGCATAAACATTAATGAAGTGATATTTTTGTTCCCTTCTTAAGTGTAGTTTGTACTTATGAAAATAATCCTCCTCCTATTTATTTCACTTATATTCTATGTTGCAACCCTAATTGTAGTTTTCTTTTCATTTGTCAGATCGCCATTCAAAAAAGTATCAATTACATTGAAAGTATCGAGTTTATTTTTATGAATCCAAATATTATATTGATGTTGGTTTTTATAACAAAAACAAAATATAAATATTAAATTTATGTTATTTATTATAATAAAAACACACCAACACATTCTTTATCAGGATTTCCTTTACAACTTTGGGAGAAATTCCCATGAGTACTTTGGCCACCTCATGCTCTCATTCATTGTCGAATAGAAACATCTTTATATCCTTAAAACTCTTGTTCAATGTGGTGTTATCTCTCCATCAATTCTATGTGGACCATAGATATGAGTCGACATATCTTCCTAACATGACTCTAACTGAAATTGACCTGACCATAGATAAAAGTACATTAAATAGTCTTGATGTCCCTTCATGATTAAAAGTTAATGCATTTAAATCTATTCATCAAGATTGATTCAATTGTCCTTATATTCTATTATTGTATCCCTAATTACACTTCTTTAAATATATTTTTAAATTGAAAGTGTGGAGTATATTTCATGAGATAAAAAACATAACATAAACATGAACAAAAAATTTGGGTAGTATGAAAGCACACCCTCCACTAAAAAGTACTATGGATAAAATCAGGTTAAAAAATCTAGAAAATAAAGTACCAAGTTTTTTCTTCCAAACTTTTTGAAACAATCATTCAAAAAATAGTAACAATTATATTAAAATATTAAGAATTTAATCCATGAGACCATATTTATTTTAATAATAGAGACACATTCAATAAATTTCCATTCAAAAAAACATTCAACACATTTCCAATCAATGGTATTTGCACCTTTGGGAGTGAGAATGTTCTCATTCTTGGTTGATCCATATTAGATTAATAGTCTAAAATACCTTTTGATCCTTAAAACACTCGCACAATAAAACAAGTATTGAAACACATTTTGATAAATATAAATTCTTGAGTGCATTGAGGTCCATGGGTACCATTACCAAGATACCTAAGGTAGTGTCAATAGTGAAATCCCATGATTCATTCTAAATGAATTCAACATCCTTGATAATCAAAATAGTATTTATAACAAGGTTGTATAACATGTATGCCTTAGTGTCTTCACTATATCAAATGAAGATTCACTTTTATCCTTTATTATCAAATTTCTACCTCTTTTCCTTTAACACATGTGCATATGCCACACATAAAAATATTCTTAGGTGATCAACACTATAGTTTCTATTTATCCATGTTTCTTATGGATTCATGTTTCAAATAACATTTGTGGGGAACCTATTTAATAAGTATACTTTTATTTCTATAGCTTCACCATGAAATTATTTTGAAAGTCTTTTGACATTCAACATACTTGCATCCATCTCTTGGATGGTCCTATTCCTTCTTTCTTCCACTCAATTTTGTTGTGGAGTGTATCTAATTGTGAATATTTTCCAATGCTTTCACTATTTAAAAAATTAATAAATTATTTAGAGACATACACTCCCCCTCTATCTAATCTCAAGATCTTGATGGATTATCCACTCTATTTTTTAACCAATGCCTTGAACCACTTAAATTTATTGAAAGTCTCAGATTTATTATTTAAGAAATAAACCCAAGTCTTACTAATGTAATCATCTATGAATGTCAATAAATATGCATTATTTGAATGAGTGAGAGTTTTCATAGGTCCACACAAATATGATTGAAAGCATTCTAATGGTGGTTTTGCTCTCCTATACATCCTTGATTGAAAGGGGTGCCTATGTCATTTTTGTAAGATACATGCCTCACATTCTCTTTCAGGTTCTACTATTCCTGGTAGACCTCTAACCATATTCTTCTTAAATAAAGATCTAATCTATAATAACTTAAATTCCCATACCTTAAATGCCAAATTTTGGATGTGTCTTTGATAATGATCCTTAATGTTGTTTAATGTAGTACTATTATACTCTCAAGAGGATCAGTTTTCATCTTGAGAGAAAACATGTAGTTCCTTATCATTTGAATTGTAGTTATTTTGTTCTTATTTATTTTCTTATAAAATATTATACATGTTACATTATCCATTAGGACTCTATATCCTTTTTGGACCAACTGTCCAATACTCAATAGATTGTGTTTCAGATTTGGAACATAGTATACATAATATATTACTCTTATTTTGCCTTGCTTGGTGTATATGATGATAGTCCCTCTATCAATAACATGAAATTTTTCATTTTTCCCCGTCTTAATCTCAAATTGAATGTTATTATCAATAGATGAAAATAATATCTTATTACCACTCATGTGGTTAATGTAGGCACTATCCAAATACCAAACCCCAATGTTTCTCTGCTTAGCAACATTACATACAATGAACATGTTTGATAAATGTTTAGGTTCACTTACATTCTCATTAGATACTTTTTCACTTTGCCTTAATTGATTATGTTATATCTTTCTATATTCATTATTAAAATGACCACACTTGTGATAATAATAGCACTGAACATGTTATTTTTATCATACCTTTGGTTTGAAGTACTATTCCTCTTCTTGTCTTTGAAATCTAATTGTGAACTATTTGCTCCTTATTGATTATTTTAGCTTATTATTCCATAGTAGTTTCTTCCTCTTCCTCTACCTATGAATCTTCTACCTCTATTGTCTCTTCCTCTCCCCCTACCTCTCATACTAGCTTGAGACTTAAAGGTTTGCTCTAGGGAAGAATAGATTTGCTCTTCCTTAATAAGGATCACCTTCAATGCCTTCTCATAAAAAATAATAGAATGTTTACTTTTAGTGTGGGATAAGGGATTAGCTTGGATGAAATTAGATACCACCATAGCATAGGAGGGTCAATTCCCATATTCTAGCACTTCTCAACTATTACCACCTCCATCAACATTGGATCTCCACATAAAAAAATATATGCCACCGCTAGCATAGTGGTATACCCTATCTTATGGCCATTATTTGCAACCTACATAAAAATAGGGTTTTCATCTTGTGCACCATTCATGTTGTGCACTCCCTCATGCACACCCTTCACCCTTGTTCTAGTTTTATCCTACATTATTGCAACTTATAGGTTAAGAGGTGAAATGACTTTATTTATCTTGACCAAGTCACATCTATAGATATCCTTTAGCTTTTTAGTATGTAACTATTCATTCAATATTACACTAGTTTTTATCGATCTTCCAGTAGAATCTATAACCATTGTCACACTACCATCACTTATGGTTTTTTCCATAGTTTGTCACCAGTAAGAGGAAGCTAGGCCATAATAAAATGATAATGCAAATTTTAAAATCTTAAGTAGTCCATTTTGAAACCATATAAAAATAGAAAGTATAGATATTTCAGAGATATATCATTTGTAAAATCCACATCCTCATCTTATATGTATCAATAAAATACATGTCCTCATCCTATGTAATAGATATAGGATTTATAGAAAATAAACATCAATAAATCATCTAATAAATTAGTTATAACATCCAATGGTAGGATAGACCAACATAATAATATTTGGAAAGTGTTGGTAGATAGTGGAGAACAGTGGTTGCCATAGGTATTTGTCCTTCACTACCTACATCCACATACATTTTGACATTATATTTTCCTAATATGAGCAGCTACAAAGCCAATATACAGTCATCTTGAGGAATTCAATGTATTCAATGAGTAGTAAAACTAATAAATATACATGTCTTCTCTACTCTCTTTGCTTGGTCAATTTTATATGTAGTAAGTACAATCAATCTATTTGAGTTACATTCAAAGGTATGGTTTATGTTATATATTATGTAATATGAATTTTAACTTTTTAATGTTATTTAGATCACTTAAATCTAAATATGAATTAAAAAAATGTTTAACATAATATTCATTAGATGACTGCGGAGATAGTATGAATTAGAGATCTATTTGATGAATTTTGGTATGGTTTGGGTAGTTAAATTTTCTTCATTAGTTTCATAAATGAAACCTTCACACATAAACACACACAAGGGGGTTTTATGGCATGATCTATAATATTAAATTTATTAATGATTAATTTTTATTATATATTTCATAATCACATCTTGATTAGAAACTATTTGATTTACTTCATCATGATTTTTGAATAGCCCAAATAAATTTAATTATTTTCATTCATACAACAGGTGAATATATACATCACAAAACTAGTAATAAAATTTGTAACTACCTAACCACTAACCAATTATAAATATTACAACCATAAATATTAACTACAAAATAACAACCAACTAAGCAATCTAATAGTTAAAAATATGTGTTAACATTCCCCCTTTTATTACATTGTTTTTACAAATGTACCTCTAAAATAGATCAAATTTCACCTTGCCAAATGACTTGGTGAGTATATGTAAAATTTGTGAATCTATTGGGTAGTACTAGAGATAAATGTGGTGGTTCAAGACTTGTTCTCAAATGTAATGAAATTGGACCTCAATGTGTTTGGTTCTTTCATGAAACACTATATTCTTGACAAGCTTCAACACACCCTGATTATCACATAGAAGGATTAGTGGATGATCTTTAGAAATGTCTATGTCAAATAGAATGCAATGTAAATAAATTTATTCACATATATCTCCTCATGAGGTATGATATTATGTATTTGTGGATGAGAGAGAAATTACATATTACTTCTTACTAATCTATGAAATTAGTATAGATTCGAGATGAAAGATATATCTTGAAGTTGATTTCCTGTCATCAACATATCTAGTATAGTCTGAGTCTATGTAGCCTATGAGAATAAATGTGATTTATTATTGTATTATAGACCATAATATATTTTACCTTAGACATATCTCAAAATGTGCTTTACTATAACCCAATGAAACTTATTTGGTTCCTCCATGAATCTTGAAAGATAGATAACAATAAAGTATATATCCAATCCAGTATATGTCAAGTAAAATAGACTCCCAATTAGTTTATTGTAGTGAGTTTCACCTAATTGAGTTGAATAATTAAATTAAGATAGTTTAAAACCTTTATCCATTAGGATTGACAATGGTTTACAATCTATCATCTAGTATTTCTCAAGTAGTGTATTAGCATATTTCAGCTATGAGACAAAAATGTGATTCTTCTTTTGTCATATGTCTAAGTCAAGATAATAAAGAAGTAGACTCAAGTCTATCACATCAAAGTATTTATTCAATAATTATATACTTCTTAACCAAGATCATTTTAACTTCTTGTGATCACAAGATTGTACACATACAAAATAAGAAAGAAAATCTATGTGCCTACCTTCTTGATATACAAATTTAAATTTGAGGGGCTATGAATGAATCCATGATACAATAGATGATCATCTGTATTAATGTATAATGCCTTTGGTGCTTTCTTAGGTCCACAAAGTGACTTAATTATATGGAATACATTTTATGGATGTTTTTCATCAATGAAGCCTTCTAGCTAGGTCATATACACTTCTTTAAGATTACCATTCAAGAAAGCACTTTTAATGTCCATATATTGAAGATTCCATCTATTATGTATTATGTGTGCATAAATAACTTAGATGGTCATGATATCAATAGTGGGTGAAAATTTATCCTCATAATTAATTCCTTCTTGTTGAGCATACCCATTTGAAACAAAGCATGCTTTATATTTGTCAATGGATCCATCTCCCTTATATTTTGTCTTGAAAATCCACTTAAAACCAATAAATTTATTTCCTATAGGTAGATCGATAAGTTCCCATGTCCAATTTTTGATGAGGGGATCATATTAAGCATACATAACCTTATTCCACTAAGGTTGACATAAATCCTCTCAAACTATCTCTAGTTTGTTGTTATCAACTACTAAACTCATCAGTTTGAGATTAGCTTCATTTCTCGCATGTCTTGTTGTCTAAACTCCTAATGAAGTATCTAGAATAAAATTAAAGTGTAAGTATATGATGGTTATTTATACCCATTTTAGATGTCAATGCTATTGTTTATTTATTGAAGAATTGTCCTCCAAATTTCCAAGGTTAACAAACAATTCTCCTTACAACTCACCTTCTTTCTTCCTGCTCATCATCTAACTATGGAAACAATCTATGAAAGGTGGTATGTTTTGACTCCTTCTATGGAAATGATTAAAATTATAAATCATCACAAATCACATCTTGACTCTCATAAATATTTTATGTCTTAATATCCATGAGATGATATGATTTTGAGGTAGTACTATACCCCAATATAGTGCACTAGAGTGTCTTCAGTTTGATCGTCTTCATCCTTTTAGCTGGGACATTCATATAGGATGTACAACTAAATAATTTTATATGGGAGATTAAAATTTTATGACCACTCCACACCTATTCTTTTCTCTTATCTTTCAATATCTTCATCGGTGCTCTATTTAGAATATATATGACTATCTAAACTACTTCTACCCAGAATGGTGCCTCTAACCTTGTAGTGAAAAGCATGCAATGATCCATATCCATGACTGAATGATTATATCAATCTATAATTCCATTATATTAGGGTGTATATGGAGTATTCAAGTGGTTTTTTGTGTCATTTTTATTCAAAAATGTTAATTACTCATTTGATGTGAATTTCCCCCTTGATCTGAGTAGAGGAGACTAAGAGGGATCCCTGACTGGGTCACAACAAGATAGTAGAAGACCTTAAAATGAGTAAAGGCTTCACTCTTATTAATTAGAAAGAAAAAAATATATTTTGATAGATATGATCAATGAATAATTTGAATTACTTTAAAACTTAAAAATAAGTAGGTATGGGTCCACACAGATTAGTATGCACCACATCAAGATGATCCTTGGCATGAGAGGAACTCAACTCAAATAAAACCCTATGTTATTTGATAAGAAGGAATCCATGGTATACATATAAATAATTTAATGATTAAATAAGTACATGTACCATGGCCTTAGATTTGAGTTGGTACAAAGATCCATCAGAAAGGTGCCCATATCGATAATGCTAGAGTGTAATAGATTTTGATGTAGAGGTAGAAAAAGAAGTTGCATCAGATGAAACTACATCTATGGAAAAAATGATCCTTCAAAAATGATTTATAAATTACCTTACCTTCCTATTAAAGGAAATAATATTTGGTCTCATTCTTGATCAGGAAGTCCACCTTAACCTTATGATTCAAGAGATAACTTACAAATAAGATATTTGTTATCAAAATAGGGACATACAATACTTATGTGAGAGTAGAGTTTCTCATGCCAAGAAGAATGGTAACACTTCCAATTCCTTTTAAAACATACTCTTTATCATATATGATATGAACCTAATCTATATTAGGTTGATTCATCAATGAATTGAAAAGATCCTTGCATCTTGTCATATGCTTATTTTCACCTAAGTCAATTAACCAAACATTTTTCATTAGTGAGAAGGTTTGGGAGACAAGAACTACATTCTTATATGCATCATAATCTGCTTTTCTTGAAACCTCCTTTTTAGATGTGTCATCTTATTTTGGTTGATGTTGTGCCATTAATAATTCCTCATTTCTTCCATTATGAAGGATGTATTTTTTATTTATGTGAATAATCTCCATTAGATGTGTACTCTCAACTAGATATGCCTTGTGTTAAAGCATTATACTAGCAATGATCAATGTCATGCATATTGGTGCAACAAATATGACACCATCATTTTTCCTTCTCACATTTTTGTTTTTTTGTGATTTATTTGGTGGTCCTTTCAAGAATTTTGGACCACATTACTTATAAATTGGTTTTTTATCCTCAAACTCATCTTACACAGACTAGATGGCTTCTTTTTGTTGAAGCAAATTCACTAGTTCTTGAAAAGACATTGCTTACTTGTAATGTTAAGTATCATGAAGAATGTGAAAAATTGAGTGGGGAGAGCTCTCAATGTGATCAAAACTATTGGCTTGTCCTAGATCATTTCTCTAAGTGCAACTAGTTCTACTCAAAGTTTTTCCACCTGTCGTAAAAACTCAACTTTCTCACCATCTTTCATACCAAGAATATAAACCTTGAATTGGAGATGGAAGATATTAGTTTGGTTATTTACCTCATAAGTGGTGGACACAATTTCCTAAGCCTCCTTTGTTTCTTATACATCTCGAATATGAGGTTGAACCTCATTAGTGACACTAATATTATGGCTTTGACATTTTACTATCATATTTCATTTGATCATCATCTCCAATAGCATGGGTCGTTATAGTAGTGATGATGCCCTATAACTCTTTAAATTAAATAATTATTCACATCTTCATCTTACATGTGGTGGAATTTGGCCCTTTGAGAAGTTAGGCATATGACAAAAGTAATGTTGAGCTATAGCTCATATGGGTTAGTTAGGACTCTAACCTAGGACCTCTCATTTACTACTGGAGTGTTATAAAAATTGAGCTACTATCCCCCTTATGTCCAATCCATTATTACCCCAAGTGTGGATTATTTATGACATACCCGCTTAAGCCACATTATAGGTGCTTAGGGATCTCAGCCTGGCTCTAATACCACATGTTAAGCTAAAACTCATATGGACCAGCTAGGACTCAAACCTAAGACCTTCCATTTGTTGTTAGAGTGATATACCCACTGAGATATTTTCCCATTTTTGGCTATTCCATCATTAGTATTGGTATGTATTAATTTTTACAAGTAATTTTAGTGTAGACATTTTCTTTTGTGTAATATTTCATAAAGCTAAAAAAATCATATTTTATTATTTCAAAATTATGTATTAAAAAAATTTACCTTATTGAAAGAAATTTATTTTATCTTTTAGCAGGAATCACCTTTTTAGGAGCAATAACCATGGGATTTTTATCCTTATTCAAAGGGTAAAAATGAGATCCTTTGCATCAAAGTTTGAGTAGGCTTGGAATACACGTAGTATGAACTAACTCTCTATCATTTTGCATCACCTATCTCTATAAATTGGCCAAAGTTTCTTATTTAGATTATATTTATGATCTATGTAGTTTGCTTCATCTCATTCTATATCCAATCTATGAACTCTTCTAGTATGTGTTTGGTGGACACAGTTTGAATCGTATAAGTCTCCATCACTTCTACTCAGATGTATCACCTTCATCAAGGTGTCAATGTGAGTTTATAGTTTTCTAGTGTCTAATTACATGGTGCCAATATATCCTTCACTTTGTTTGATGTGTCTAAGGCATTGGACAACTTTTTAGTAAAATAATGTGATAGTCATCTATAGGTCTGGCTACCACACATTGTGCATGTAGGTATTTACCACCATCCTCTCTTACCCCACCAGATTGCTTTATACTCTTTACTAGTAGAAATGAAAGCTTCAAATGGTGATATGAGGTGATGGATTCATCTTATTCTATACATGATTCCTATTGTGGTGCTCATCAACACTTGGATACATTCTTGGCTACTCAGTATGCTCTAATATTAGATGAAGAGTTCAAATGGCTTTGATTATTTTCATTGATATAATAGGTGAATATATACATCACAAAACTAATTATAAAATATGTAACTACCTAACCACTACCCAACCAAACTCTTACAATTTTAACTCTTAACAAAAAAAACTAACATATGACTAAACAATATAATAGCTAAAAATTATGCTAACAATTTTATTTATTCAAGGTTTGATGTAGTTTTTTTATCTTTTTTCATGGTCGACATTGTTTTTTATTCATAATAAAAGTTAGTTTGATTTATGTATTGTATGCATAAACATTAATGAAATGATATTGTTGTTCCCTTATCAAGTTTAATTTTTTCTTAGGAAAAACATCCTCCTCCTATGTCTTTCCCTTATATTCTATGTTTCAACCCCAATTATAGTTTGATTTTAATCTATAAAATCATCATTAAAAAAATAAAAATTATATTGAAAGGCTAGAGTTTATTTTGTGAATCCAAATATTGTATTGATGTTAGTTTTCATAATAAATAACATTATTTGAATATTACATTTAAGTTGGTTTTAATAATAAAGAGACACAAATAGATTCCCTATCAAGATGCCTTCTACAACTTTTGTGAGAAATTCTCATGGGGACTTTGGTCCACCTCATACTCTCATTCTTTGTTAATCATAAATATATTTATACACTTAAAACACTACGAAGTATGATGTGAGATCTCCATCAATTTTTCATGGACAAAAAATATGAGTCAACATATCTTCCTAACATGACTCCAGTTGAAATTTCCTTAAACAAAATTAAAACACATTAGACAGTCTTGAATGTTGGAAAAAACTACAACACTATTAGCTATGTAGGAGAGAGAGAATAGAAAAAATCTATAGGCCCAGGTGGGAATCAATAGACAATACAAGATGAAATAGAATAGGGGATAAAATGGAAAAATAAACACTAAATCCTACATATATTAAATTCTAAAAAATCTCCTCTTACCTAAACTAGTTCATATGGCTACTACTATTGAAAAATAACATACAAAAGGAATCAAAAACTTTCTTTAACTTATAGAAATATCTTCCCAAAATATGGAATTCTACTACAGTTAACTTCCCATTTTCCTATTATAGGTTTCTACTCTCTATTTCTTCCCTTGCTATGGATTGTTTCTCTTCTACAAGTTGTGTTCTCTTTTCAACTACATAGAATTTCTCCCCTTTTTGTTACTACAAAAGTCTCTCTGACTGCTCTTATGTGCCTCTATCTTCTTTTTCTCTCATTCCCCTTTATTTCCTTTTGTCTTATATTAGTTACTACCTATAGATCTCTCACCTACCCTAATGTTTCCCCCCAAAATCCAAGTGGGCTCCATATTTCAAATTTGAAAGAGGGTGCATTAAATTTAGGTAGGTGGATACAACTTTTTAGTATAACAAAGGAGGTAGGAGGGAAGAATAATATTTTAACACTCCCCCTTATTCTTGACCTTCCTACCATGTTCAAATAAACTTATCTTAGTTTCCAAAACCTCCTTATAACTTATTTTTAACTTACCAAATTCTTTTGCATCCTTTTTATGCATGTTCAGAGCTTCATTACTGAAGTCCATAGTTGTACTAATGGAGTCTATAGTTTTTCTAATGGATTCCAAAGTTTTTCTAATGGAGTCTATAGTTATATTGTAGGAGTCCATAATTATAGTATAGGAGTCTATAACTAGACTGATGGAGTTCATATATTTTTTGAAGGAGTCTATAGCTGGACTGATGGAGTCGATAGATTTTTTTGTAAGAGTCCATAGCTGGACTGATGGAGTCCATAGATTTTTTGTAGAAGTCTATAGTTGGATTGTTTGAGTCCATAGCTATGTTTTAAGACTCTAGAGCTACCATAACACTATGTAGGCCTAATGTTGATGTATTTATGACCCCTAACCTTCCTCTTAGGTGCATGAAGGTGTCTTTAGGTAATGGCATAGTAAAAATATCAGTTATCTATTTATTAGACTTGAGAAAACTAAGATCTATGACATGATTTTCAACTAACTCGTGAATAAAGTGATACTTGATTTCAATGTGTTTGTTCCTACCATGAAACATAGGTTTATTTGATAATTATATGGATTATAAATTGTCATAATAGACCATAGAAGTTCCTTGTTACTCCTCATGAAAATCAAAAAGTATCCTTCTCAACCATATAGCTTGACATGCTACTGCATTGGATGATATATACTCCAATTTAGCTATAGAAAATGATACTATCAGTTGTTTATTTCAAGCCTGAGATATAGCTCCTAACACAAGATGAAATACATACTCATAGGTTATCTTTCGATCATCAAGGCTACCTACTCAATCACTATTTATGTAACCAATAATATGAAACTCATCTACTACTGCATACAAAACACCATAATCTCATGTTCCATTCACGTAACTCAATATCCACTTACCTACTTGACAATGTGTCTCTTTTGGTGTCTCCATAAATCTTGATATAAGGATAACTAGATACATGAGATCTAACCTTGTTGCAGTCAAGTACATTAAGCTTCCCACTAGACTCTTATAGCATGTGGGGTCTACATTGTTACTACAATCATCTTTGCACAACTTAAGGCTTGTCTTGATTAGAGTGAATACCGGGTTACTATTTATCAACATAAACCTTTTCAAAACCTATTTTACATACTTATATTGGCATATGAATATGCTTTCATCCATTTCCTTGACTTTTATGCTAGGAAAGTACTTCAAGAATCCCAAATCAGTCATTTCAAACTCATTTTTCATGGTTGTTTTTAATTCTTCAATGGATTGATTTGCATTAATAGTGAATATAAGATCATCCACATATAATACAAAAATCAGCATACCTTACTTGTATGTTTTGATGTATAGCGTAGGCTCGCTTGCACTCTTACTAAAATCATTGCTTAACAAGTATGAGTCTATATGGTTGTACCATGATATTGAGACTTGAGCCCATATAATGCCTATTTTAGCCTATACACTTTGTTCTCATGCTTAAGAATCTCATATTCAAGTGGTTATCCCACATAGACATCTTATTGTAGCACTCCATTCAATAATTCTAACCTCACATCCATTTGATGCACCTTCCACTTGTGTTGGGCAGAAATGGCTATGAATGTCATTATGATTTATAGCCTTGCTACAAGTGAAAACATTTCATTGTAATCATGTCCAAGCCTTTACTTGTAGACCTTCATCACTAGCCTTACCTTATGCCTCTCTATCTTGCCTTTGGGAGTAGTTTTTGTTTTGTATACCCACTGAAATGATATGATCTATTTTCCTTTTGGTAGGTCAAATAACTCCCATGTATCATTTATTTGTATGGCATGCATTTCTTCATATATAGCCTCACACCACTTGTCTTTAACTACTTCTTCAAAATAAATTGGACCAGATGATAGAAAGAGTGCATAATTCATTATTTCATCCTCATTTTTCTCATACTTTGACTGCTCATAGACTTCTTACAAGCTTCTTATCCTTGTTTGGTGTTGATTTGAGTTGGAGGAGGATGGTGTAGACTATTTAACAACTCTTTGACCTCCATGATGGCTACTACCATTAGATGAATCAAACCTATGTGAAATAGGGGTCTAAACAAGTGCATTTATTGATGTACCACCTATTATTTTAGATTTAATAAAGGGTCCAAAATCCCTTGTCTCAACATGTTCTTCTCCTTGTCTCTCTTCCCAAGCTTCATGGTCAATGAATTAAACATCTTGGCTGATTATGAGATCTTTGGTGATGGGATTATACAATTGGTATGCCTTTGATTGGTCACTATACCTTATGAAAATAAACTTCTCACCTTTTTCATCCAATTTTATTCTTCTTTACTTGGTCATGTGTGTATATGCCACACAACCAGACACTCTAAGGTGTTAAATACTTGGTTTTTGATTGCTCCATGCTTATTGAGGGATCACATCCCTTACACTCTTCACTTTATAAATGTTCAAAAAGTACATAGTTATTTCTATAGCGTCAACCCAAAAATCATCAGGCAAACTTGTTGCCTTTAGCATGCTCCTTTCCATCTCTTAGATGGTCCTATTCTTCCTCTCAACCACACCATTTTGTTGTAGTGTATACCTATCTATAAATTACTTCTTAATGTTATGATCCTTGAAAAAATTCATGAAATCATTGGAGATATACTCTCCCCCTCTATCCATCCTCAAAATATTTATGTAATGATGACTTTGCTTCTCCACCATGGCCTTGAAATGTTTGAAGGTCTCAAATGCTTCTAATTTGTTCTTCAAGAAGTATACCCATATATTTTGGCTATAGTCATCTATGAATGTCATGAAATAGACATTTTTGGATAGGGAGGGGGTCATCATTTGACCACAAAAATCTAAATGTATTATCTCTAATGAATCTCTAGCTCTCCATGCTTTACCCACAGGAAATACACTCTTATGTTGCTTCCCTAATATGCATCCTTCACACACCTTATTTGGTTTTTATATAAGGGGTAGCCCCTTTACCATGTGTTTCTTATTAATAAATTTTATCCCTCCAAATATAAAATTCCTTTACCTAAAATTCCAAAGAGTAGGCTCATCTACCATCACTATTTTGAATGCTATTGTGAGCTCACTTTGCATTCTCAATGGAAACATTTGATTGCTTATCATCTTGACTACTAATATCTTCTTATTACAACCACTCCTATCAAATATGATTCACTCACCATTCTAAAATATGACCTTGTATCCCTTTTTTACAAGCTATCTTATGTTGATAAGGTTATGTTTTAGCCTAGGCACATAATAAGCATCATGAATTTTCCTTTTGTCACCTTTCTTGGTGTGGATTAAAATGATGCCCTTACCCATGACAAGAAAATTATCATTGTTTCTTGTCTTAACTTTTGTTTTTATTATCTCATCTATGTGGCTAAACATCTTTTTATTCCCACTCATGTGGTTGTTACAACCACTATCCAATTATCATGTCTCCTTGCCACTTTGTTTGGCAATGTTGCATGTTATAAACAAGCTTCTTCCTTTCTCATTCCTATTAGGTTTAGAATCTTGTGTATGGGTGAAATTAGAATTCTACCTATTCATGTCATACTCCTTTATATAGTCACTACCACAATGTCCATACGTCTTGCAATAATAACATTTGATGATAGATTTATCATTCCTTTGTGTAGATCCACCTCTAGAAGTGATTTTGCTCCTTCCTCTTCCTCTTCCATGTGTTTTTTGATCGCCATATCTTCCACCTTATTGAATACTACAAGTTATTCCTCTCCTTTATTGTTTTATCCTCTCCCCCTTCCTTTCAAATTGACATTAGTTTTGAATGCTTGCTCATGGGATGAGGTGGCTAACCTATTCAATCTTTATTCATGGGTTGTAAAAGAACCCATTAGTTTATCAACTTTCATTTGCCTCAAATCTTTTGACTCTTCTATAACAACCACTATAGGTTAAAATCTAATTGGAAGGCTCTTCAATACCTTGTCAATGATCCTATAGTCTTTAAGGGCATCACCACCTATCTTCTTTTGATTTTATATGTTCATAGTTCTTATGAATAAGAAATTTATTGACTCATTTTCCTTCATTTTTAGGGTCTCAAATTATCTTCTTAAGAGCTATAATTTGACAAGTTTCACCTTATCACTCCGTTGATATTCATTTTTTAATATATCCCATGCTTGCTTGGAATGGATAGCTATTAATATCCTAGGAAAAATTGAGTTAGCCAAAGCCATTTGTATATAGTTGAGTGCCTTGGCATCCTTTTTTCTATTCTCCTTTAGTACATTCTTTTGTGCTTGGATTAAGGCATTGAAGGCTACCATGTTTGTAACCTCATTCTACCCAACTTAAACTAAATCCCATATCTCTTGAGAGTTGAATATAGTTTCCACTTGATGTTCCACACATCATAATTTTTTACATCAAACATAGGGGGTTAGTTCCAAGACCATAAACTTCCTATTTCCATGTCTAAATGTACTAACAACCTAGCTACCCTTCACTAAT